>OY754982.1:24005335-24207835 GCA_963576475.1 Molanna angustata
TTTCTATATTTTTATTTGAGGTCAGCTTTTCTAGTTTGTCTCCTGCATGATTCCTTATCTTGTGCCATAGTCTCATCCGATCGTGCATTTCATAATTTCTTCTCCACGCCATTTAATCAGGTAGTATATTTTAGAAAGAAAGAAGCAGCACTATTGTTCTAATCAATATATACCTACCTGTGTTGTGGTGTCTACAATGATATATCACTTTTTTATGATTCATGCATGATCAGTTTGCATTTGCGAGAATCATTCATTAGAGTTGTACTCCGTTGAGGAGATTACATCAGCTCGAAGGGGCCAGAAATAGCTTCCAGTATAAGTATATGTATTGCTCTTAGGATAGTGACGTGTGGGAGACAATTCATTTCATATATAACGTAATTATTATTATTATATGAAGACATCTCGCAGGAGATGTGCGTTTTAAGTTTTAACAAACAGTTCATAGCAATTTGATAATTTTTATCTACCTCTGCTTTTCGAGCAGAACCTTTTCTATCTTGTCTTATAGCCAACCCCAATCCTAAACGTCAATTTTCAACAACTTTACGGATTCTTTTTCTTTCCACTACTATGGAGAGTTATAATTTCACAATTTTAAACGTATTTTTTACTTCAATTTATTAACAGGTAACGCGTAGAGAGTTCACACTATGAGTTTCATGATGTTTTTGTGTGTAGGTAGGTATAACGTACTATAAAAAATTGTGTCCTCTGGTACAGGCTTAATGTTTAATTGACTTCAATTTGTCAACCTCTCAATTTACTTAATATTATAATAAAACATTAATACACTAAAAAATGAAATGCGGCTATTATTGAAATTTTCAGACGGGATCAGAATTCGTGTTGGAGGGAATTCTTATTGTAATTATTACCTCAAATATCAAGTAAAATGAAAAAAAAATATCTAAAAATTTGTGTTATGTACATAATGTTATTATTGTCGGAGTATTTGTTTGTTAAGTTTTTCGTGTCTTCTTTTTTATCAGACATTATCTTATTCATATTGGAGGGTCAACCGAAAGTGACACCTTTTTATATAAAAAGAACATATTATTACATATTATTATTTGTCACTGATAACAATATTGTTGACTCGTTATAACTCATTGAACTCATCGTGTTATATTTTCGATTCTTTTCGGATTTAATACTGAATTATTAGATTGGATGGATCTTTTTGTACGTGAAAGAAATGTATAGTTTTTTTTATGGTGAATCAGTAAAATTGATTATATTTTTCCTTTAATGTAATTAGAAGAAATGAAAGGAAACATTAAAAACTTATATTGTAATAAGACAAGGTTTCTTAACAGGGCAAATATACCTTTTTAAAATTCAGCATAAATTCTACTATGTGTCGTTTAATAAGTAAATAATTTGATAATCGCATAAAAAGACTGTTTTCTTTAACTTGTAACTATTTTTATAATTTTGTTTTGCTCCTTGTCTAGCGATTTACAGTTAGTCACAAAATATCTTGGATCGTTTCATTGTGGCCCAGTTTGAATATTCATTATGTAAATGTAAGTAACGTAACGTTATTTCCAGAGATAAGAGTAATTATAGTTAGTTTATAACACTATTATTTGTTCTTAAATCTTAAAACGAAGTATTTTGCGTCATAATTGTGGGTAAAATATTAGACAAATGTATTCAGCGAGTTATACGCCACTATTTTAAGTTTGAGCGACCCTTTTACAGCTCCACATAGGTGCTGCAATGGAGGAAGGAAGATATTTGAGACTTCAGTGCTAAGCAATCCTGAGGATTGGAATTTAGAAGAAAAATTTAAGTCCGTTGGTGTTCAGAAGTGACCGTTTGTCTCGATATTTTTTCTGTCTTTGTTACTGAGTTTTATTTGGTTATTTCCAAAAATAGCGACATGAAATGCTAGATTTGTTTTGGGTCATGAATTATGTTGTTCTGTTTTTTTCTATTTTTCCAAAAGATTAAAACGGGTCAAGTTCCACAGTTATTAAAACCGACGCCGGAACTTGATTTGATTCATTACGGAGATGTTTTATTTACATTTAGTTTGAGTCCAGCACGGAATATCACCGAAGTATTAATAACCTTTTGGGCGTATCCCTCCAAATAGTCTACATAATGGTTCACTGTTGATATGCGCCGACCCGTAAGTGTGGTAGGGTATCTGAACGTTTTATATTCAACATATTCCTAGTGTCCGTTATTTCTTTTGGTGAATTCTTTTTGTTAATGAGATTGGAAACATTATTCTAAAATTCTAAACCGGTGCCCTACAGCAAAATATCATAAAATATACTTCTTATGAATATGCCTTCATCAATTTCTACACGACATTGTCCAGTCCTTTATCCCAAAGATTGGGACCTGTGCTTAGATATTTTGGCCTGATATCGAAAATTTGCTTTACTAGTAGCACGTCTACTATCCAAAGAACATGTCTTAGCCGCATCTTCAATTGAAATACATATTTTGTGAAAATTTAGGTTATGAGATCTTTTCCGTTCGTGATACTTATAACAAACCATACAATATATCCATGATTCACCGTCGATTCATTTCTATGACCATGTAATTATCTTTTCGGGTGACGAGTACCTTGTAAATATTTTCTCCTTTCACTAGTATTAGTTGTAAAATTACAAGGGAACAACTCGCCTTGAGTGATACATCATCGTTCAATTGACCCAAGAACAATTTAAAAGCATTCAATTTAACAACCAGTCACCGCACCGAAGACCGGAGTGGCTATCAAAGAACTTCATTGATAACCAGTAGAGAAGGATTGACTGGACTTTAATTAATACAGTCGCCGTCATGTTTGATATCGAAGTCGCTTTATTATCTTTTTTTAATTTACTGTATGTGTTAATTTCTCGGTATGTAGTTTTAATTGTATTGTCTATAGGCGTGGAAGCTGTGTTATCCTTAGTTTCAATTTTATGATGTCCTCCATCTTGTTTGTTTATTGATTAGTTTTATTTAGTTGTGTTGGGTCATTTTGATAATACCTACCTACTATTGTGGGTGTAGGTGGTTTTTTTTTGTTACATATCTCATTCGATTTCAAACATCAGTGGGAGCAACATCAGTTGCCATTTTTTTTCGCATTGTTACATCAGTAACCATTTATAATTTGTTTAAAAAAGTTCTCATTCATTTTGAACCATATTTGTATCATTAGAAATCTGTGATAGTGAATTTGGGTGTAAGTTCGCAAAAAGAAGCCTATCCTAATTTCTCTTCCAACTCCAATTCCCGAATTTCTTTCTCCAAGGCTTCGGTGGATTGGGATCTGCAAGAAGGGTAAGTGCTACCAAACTGTAGTTCTGATTTGTCCGTAGTGTTGATTCATTTATTTGCAATACAGTCCACCATTTAACATACATATTTGTTTGGTCACTTCTCCGGATAATTTTGTCGTTTTGTTTTAAATTCATACGGACAGAGCAGAATTGCAGTGGTTTATTTATTGTACATGCACATGGTCACAGATTTCGTCAGATAATTTTGTATTAATATTCTTTGTTGTAATTAATATTTGCCATAATATATTTGCATTGTGTCAAATTTTTGTAACAATAAATTTGCAAAAAGTTGTAGTTTTACTGTGGCAAGATCATTTACACTTCTTGTCTTTGATTGGTCAGCCATCTTAGTCGCCATCTTGTTTTGTCATTTTGTTTACATTTGATTTTGACAGTTATTTGTTTAAGGATTGATATTGACACTTAGCTACAATGTCAGCATTTATCATTTATAAACTCGCAAAGCGAGAGTTAGTCGCCTTGCTTAACTTGTCAAAGTGTGCCATAATTGGGTCAGCTAAAGATGTCAAGAGTTTTGAAATAGGATTTAAAGAATTGGAGGAAATTAAAGCCAAATTTGTTCAAGCTCATATTGACATTGAATCTGAATCTAAAGATTTTGATGAGAAAAATCATTATGTGGAATATGATAGTTTCATGTCAATGTACAAGGAAATCAAATATGTATACTATGACATATTTTCTGAAAGTAAAATTGCTAACCAACAAAAAGGAGGTAACAGTTTAAAATTACCAATACTTGAAATACCTAAATTTTCTGGGAAAGCAACAGAGTGGATAAACTTCAATAATCTCTTCAAATCCATGATTGATGAAAACTGTTCACTTGGAAATGTACAGAAGATGCAATATTTAGTGAGTTTATTAGACATTGAACCGTTACGTCTCGTCAAGCATTTGCCATTATCTCCGGAAAACTATAGTGTAACGTATCGTATTTTGATAGAAAGATACGAAAACAAACGTCTCATAGCTGACGCACATATTGATCATATATTGAATTTCTCGTTCAATAAAAACAAAGAAAACCTTCGAGCATTTGTTGACATACTTAAAGAGAATACGTTTGGATTGGATTCACTGGGATTTCCTGTAAAAGAATGGTCATTTTTATTATTGAATATTGTACTTAGAAAATTATCAATTGATATTAGAACAAAATTTGAGTTGACCGTTGAACACAACACGGTCCCCACCTTTAACGAATTGCTAAAATTTTTAGAAAATCATTGTGGTATATTGGAGGTTTTACCAACCTCTAACAGTTCATTGACGAAACACAGAAATCAGGCAACCAAAGTATTCGTTACTGGTATATCCTCAGAAGAAAATCATCATTGTATTTGTTGTAGTTCAAAGACTAACCATCCTATCTATCATTGTTCCAAATTTCTGTCATTGGCTCCAAAGGAAAGGTTTGAACTAATCAAACAATACAGATTATGTATCAATTGTCTACAGAGAGGACATAGATTGAATTTATGTAAATCAAAGTCATCTTGCAAGCAGTGCAATGGAAAACACAACAGTTTATTGCATTTTATTCCCAAAATTACTCAACCATCGGATCCGAGCTCACCTGCGACTAATCAACCTGAACCTTTTGTGACTGCCAGTTGCCTTCGACAGAGGGCCAGAATGGTAGAGTTACTGTCAACTGCAACAATCATCGTACAAGGACAGGCAGGTAAAGCACATTGTTTGCGTGCTTTACTAGATACAGCCAGTCAATCAAATTTCATTTCACTTAAAGCTTGTAAATTATTAGGTTTAAATACCTACAGTAAAAATGTTTCCATACAAGGAATTGGAATGTCTAACAACACAATTCATACAGGAGCATCCTTTACATTCTATTCAAAGTTTAATAATAGAATGACATATCAGATAGATGCTTTAGTGTTAGATAAAATTACACATTGTTTACCCAGTTGTGAAGTACAAACATCATTTTTAGAATACCTAAATCACTCTCAATTGGCTGATGAAAAGTTTGGTATCCCAGGAGAAATAGATGTCTTATTGGGAGCCTCAGTATTTGCCAAATTATTAAGACCTGGACTTGTTGAGGGTCCAACTGATTTGCCAATAGGTATTAACACTGTTTTGGGGATCGTAATTATGGGAAGCATCCCTGTTATACCAAAAAGTGAATCCATAAAATCTAATGATGTAACACTTTGCGTATCATCCTTAGAACATCATCTTCATCAATTCTGGGAAATCGAAGACATACCAAATCAACATTATCAATCGGAAGATGACAAGACATGTGAAGAAGTATTTAAATCACAAACATATTGCAATCCATTGGGACGTTTTGTAGTTCCATTACTATTGAAAAATGATTCTAATACATTAGGATCTTCAGAACAAAATGCTTTATTGCGTTTTCATCGATTAGAAAGAACTCTCAAATTCAAGCCAGAATTGCAGAGAGATTACATTGCATTCATGAGAGAGTATGAAACTCTTGGTCATATGAGAGAGCTGTCAATGTCAGAACACTCACTCACAAAATATTTGATACCACATCACTGTATTATCAAACCTCTTAGCTCCACTACAAAACTTCGCGTTGTTTTTGATGCCAGTTCACACACAACGTCAAATAAGTCATTGAATGATGTTGTTTTCGTTGGACCAAAACTACAATCGGATATTATTCACTTGATTTGTAGTTTCAGAATGTTCAAAATAGCTTTTACATCTGATATTTGTAAGATGTATAGACAAATCCTAATTCGAGAAGAAGATCGTCCTTACCAAAGGATATTGTGGCGTGAGTCTCCAGACGAACCCCTTAAGCAATACGAATTAAACACTGTTACATATGGTGTTGCTTCTTCACCCTTCTTAGCAATACGGACACTGAACGAGTTAGCGGTCAGAGAAAAACATAATTTTCCAAGAGCGTCAAAAATAATATTGCAAAATGTATATCTAGATGATATTCTGAGTGGTGGGCAAACTGTGGATGATGCATTGTCCATAAGGAACGAACTCATTTCATTACTCAAATTGGGATGTTTTGAAGTGCGTAAATGGGCAAGTAATTCACAAGATTTTCTCAGTGATCTTCCTGAGGATCATCGGGAGGTTCCATTGAGTTTGAATTTGGGTTCTGACGGCGGAATCAAAATTCTTGGGATATATTGGAATCCTAATAGTGATTCATTCACCTACCAAATAACATCACCAGAGATGATTGCCACCAAAAGAAATATTTTATCCTGTGTAGCACGTATATTTGATCCACTAGGGTGGATCTCGCCTGTTATCTTTGTGGCAAAATGTTTACTCCAAGAATTATGGAAGCTTGGATTGGAGTGGGATGACCCTACGCCTGATAACATCCAAACCAGGTGGGAAAATCTTATGTCAAATCTTCATAATTTAGCATTTTTAGATATACCTCGTCATCTTGGAAACATACAGAACTGTTATTTGGTTGGATTCTCAGACGCTTCAAATTTAGGTTATGCTGCCGTAGTATATTGTTGTTCAAATATTGATACTTCAAATCCAGAAGTGCGATTATTACTGGCTAAAACTAAAGTCGCACCTCTCAAAACTTTGTCGATACCTCGTCTTGAACTTTGCGCTTCGCACTTGTTATCAAAATTATTGTCATATACATATAATAATTATAAAGATGAATTACCTATTGATAGGACATTCGCATTCACTGATTCATCTATTGTTTTAGCATGGATTAAAACACCATCATACTTGTTAAAAACTTTTGTCGCGAATCGAGTTTCACAAATCAGCGATAAAGTTCCAATTGATAGTTGGTATCATGTGATATCATCAGATAATCCTGCAGATCTTGGGTCCAGGGGATTGTCACCCACAGGCATTGTAGATTCGTTATTATGGTGGAATGGACCATCGTGGCTCTCAACCCCACTTGAGTATTGGCCAATTGCTAGTAACGTCAATATAAGCATGGAAGATCTTCCAGAAAGGAAATCACCAGATATTCCTACTATTTTAGTCATTCAACAGAATATGGAAGACTTCAATATATTTTATAGATATTCATCGTTTACCAAATTGGTGAATGTTACAGCATGGTGTTGTCGTTTCATTCGGAATTGTCAATTATCCTCTTGCAAGAGAAATGTTAATAAACATTTGAATCTCTGTGAAATTACAGCAGCACGTTCCGTATTAATCAAATACATTCAGTCTATTTGTTTTCGTGATGAAATAATTGCATTGAATAGCAGTGATAAATTAAAATCTTCAATACGGAACCTTGCACCGTTTTTGGATGATGTTGGTGTCATACGTGTAGGAGGTCGATTGCGACACTCCAATCTTACGGAAACTGCTAAACACCCAATCTTGTTGCCAAAGAATCATGTATTTACCAATTTACTGATTGATCATTATCATAAAATATATTTACACATTGGATCTAGAACACTGCAATCAGTACTCAGTCAACAATTTTGGATTGTATCTGCACGTAATACCATTCGAAAGAGATTGCGTAAATGTTTGACTTGCTTTAAAGCAAATCCACGTAAAATTCAACCTTTTATGGGTGATATTCCATCATCTCGATTTCGTGAAGGTCGTGCGTTTTTGAATGTCGGTATTGATTATGGAGGATATTTTTTTTGTAAAGAAAGCCGACGACGTGGTGCGAAGCAGCTGAAAACATATTTATGTTTGTTTGTCTGTTTGTCGACTAAAGCTGTTCACCTTGAATTGGTTTCGGATTTAACAACGGAAGCCTTTCTAGCTGCTTTGGACCGTTTTGTTGCTAGAAGAGGAATTTGTGAAAATTTGTTTAGTGATTGTGGTACTAATTTAATCGGTGCCAATAAACATTTGGATGAACTTTGCAAATATTTACATACCAGAGAGTGCCATGATAATCTCACTCAGTTCATGTCAATTCGTAACATAAATTGGCATTTCAGTCCGCCTTCTGCCCCACATTTCAATGGGTTGATGGAGGCTGGAATAAAATCGGCAAAATCCGTATTAAGAAAGGTTGTTGGAGAGCAAGTTCTCACTTTTGAAGAATTATCAACAGTATTTTGTCGCATCGAAGCAATTTTGAACTCTAGACCTCTCTCGCCTCTTTCTACAGATCCAGCAGAGATTGATGTCTTGACTCCTGGACACTTCTTGATCGGTGCACCTCTTGTTGCAGTACCAGAACTAAATGCCAAGGATGTCCCAATGAATCGTTTATCTCGTTGGCAATTATTGCAACAAATGGCACAACATTTCTGGACCCGATGGAGGCGTGAATATTTACATACATTACAAAATCGAGCAAAGTGGACAGATCAGTCACCCAACTTACAAGTTGGAGATCTAGTACTGATTGATGAAGCAAATACAAGGCCAATGCAGTGGCCAATGGGACGAATTATCAAATGTTTTCCCGGCCCAGACTCGGTGGTGAGGGTGGTGGACGTACAAACGTCCAAAAAGATTGTACGGCGACCAGTCGTCAAACTTTTTAAGCTGCCCAATTAGTAGGCAACGATGACATAGTTAGTAAGTTAGTTGTAATTTGTTAATTATTCATGATAATTTTTGTGTTTAGTTTTACCAACATTTTTTTGTTTTTTTTTTTTTTTTTTGTTCTTTTCTAGCCCAGGTTCTGAAATTAATATTTCAGGAGCCGGGGTATGTTGGGTCATTTTGATAATACCTACCTACTATTGTGGGTGTAGGTGGTTTTTTTTTGTTACATATCTCATTCGATTTCAAACATCAGTGGGAGCAACATCAGTTGCCATTTTTTTTCGCATTGTTACATCAGTAACCATTTATAATTTGTTTAAAAAAGTTCTCATTCATTTTGAACCATATTTGTATCATTAGAAATCTGTGATAGTGAATTTGGGTGTAAGTTCGCAAAAAGAAGCCTATCCTAATTTCTCTTCCAACTCCAATTCCCGAATTTCTTTCTCCAAGGCTTCGGTGGATTGGGATCTGCAAGAAGGGTAAGTGCTACCAAACTGTAGTTCTGATTTGTCCGTAGTGTTGATTCATTTATTTGCAATACAGTCCACCATTTAACATACAAGTTGGTTCCTATTTTTCCCTGCTGTTTTTAAATAAACTTAGTTTTTATTACATCTTAATAAATAACTTTTATAATATTATATTGCAATTTTAAAAGATAATGAAATATATCCAGATTCGGTAGTGTTTCCAAACAAGCAAAGTCATGTACTGGGTCTGAGTAGTTCGGATTGTCTCACCCAGATTGCGGTAGCGTAAAATACTAGAATTCAAATATGTATAAAATTTCGAATTCTAAATAATTTCCAGCAAATTCATTGAAATGGGAATTCAACGAAAATAACGATTTTTATAGAATGTTCGATGATATGGATTTGGTATACATACCCATTTTTTCTACATTTTGATAAACTTTGTTTACTTGGCAAATATTTTAATTGATGTATGATTTGTTTGCGTGTTTTCATTTTATTATTCTTATCAGAATATTTTTACCGTTAGTTACGCACGCCTTCATATATATTTCGCAAGTGAACTAACAAAAGTATATCCGATGGTTTTTTTATATTTATCGACTGAATTCGTTTTGGGAAATACTAGTTTTCAACATTGTGAAAATTGATAAATTTTAAAGTACTTCTATTTTTTTTTTTTATTTAATTATATTTACGGCTTGAAAGCCTATTTACAGTACATAACACCATATTATTGTCACATTCCTTACTACTATATAAGTTACGTGGATACGGAGTAGATGGTATCTTCCTACATTGGCTTAAAAGTTACTTGAGTGATCGTACTCTTAGAGTTAGGATTGGGAATTGCATATCTCAGCCAATACAAGCATCTAGTGGTGTTCCGCAGGGATCGCACTTGGGACCAATATTGTTCAATTTATTTGTGGATGACATAGTTCAGATCTTCAGAGGTGTTGAAGTCGTGTTATTTGCGGATGACTTGAAAATTTTCAAATCAATTAATAATATTGAAGACTGTTTAACCATTCAAAACAATCTGTCATCTTTAAGCGAATGGTGTAAACGTAATCAACTTAATTTAAATGCTTCAAAGTGTCAAGTTATCCGTTTTCATCGAACAAGATCCCAATTTACCTATAATTATACAATTGACAATGTTACTCTTGACAGGGTTACAAACTTGAGGGATTTGGGAGTCACATTATCTGAGGATCTGACCTTTAATTTACATATAGAGGAGATCGTCGGTAAAGCTATGAGGGTGTTGGGCTTCATCACGAGACTGGCAGCTGATCTTAATAAAACTGAATCATACAGGTTACTATTTGTTTCTCTAGTCAGACCATTATTGGAATATAATTCTGTAATCTGGTCCCCCTACTACAATGTCCACATAAATCATATTGAAAGGGTCCAGAGAAAATTTTTGCGATTTGTAAATTTTATAAAGGGGATTCCAATAGAACACATCAATTACACAGATCTAATGCTAGAATTTAAACTTTTAAATCTTGACGTTAGAAGAAAGGTTTTTGACCTTTCCTTCTTACACAAAATATTGAACCATGCTATAGACTGTCCCGAACTCCTTAAACTCATAAACTTAAATGTTCCGGCTAAAACCACTAGACAGTGTGTTATGTTTCGTGAGAGCCATTCTCTGAATAATTATGTCTACCACTCCCCAATACCAAGGCTACACAGACTTGGTAACATTGTGGGGAGTCACTCCGATGTTTTTGCCGACGATTTTTCTACTTTCAAATCAAAAATAGTACATTTTCTTTCTCTTAACTCATGACTTATCACAGTAATCGTTATGTTTGGGTTTTTATTTTGTTTTATTTATTTTTTTTTTTTTTAATGAAAATGAATATGTCCTTGCTAAACAAGTACATATACATCTTCCTACATTCCCTAAAATAAGCAAATAAATGCTTGTGCTATAGGTGAACGAAATCGGTCGAGGCAGGATTCGAACTCGCCACCACTGGATTACTAGCCCAGCGCGCTAACCGCTCTGCCATCGACCCATCTAAATCATCATCATTTTGTTTTTGTATTTTGTCTTTATTGATGTTTCTTAACTGATATAATGTATTGCTGAACTTAACGTGTTATACTTATTATGTTATTATTGTATTTATAACTGTGTTGTGTACTGTTCAATTCATTTAGAATATAAGATTTTAAAAATTATAAGCGATATTATTATTTAGTTCAATTCTATGCGGTTCCTTTTGATAAGCACTATTTAGTTTCAATGTATCGTATTATTTCATTTTGTAATTCTCGTTTCATATTTTGTTTACCTGTTAGATTGTTCGTCCATACCGGCATTTCGGTCGGGTATTATTTTTTTTATTTTCGTCTTCGGTTGTTTTGTTGTTTAGAACTATCGCCGTGAACTCTGTCGCTATCCGCATTGGCCCCGTGCTCTGTTAGAGCGCATGCCCGGCTAGCTTCCTCGTCACGAAACCAGGCCGAACTTTCCCGTACAATTTTCCAAAACCATTGTTTATAACGTATCGAGATGATGTGATGTGGAGGAGAATAGATTAGCCATTTGATTTTTAATGATATTTGAGACTCTTAAATTGAATATCAAAATTTCAACACTGCAATTGTTTTGATGTGCCAATGGAATCATACCAAAAGAATGACCCAAAGTCAAACAGTTGACGATATAAAAACGAGTATTGAGATAGGTACATGAGTTAATTTTATTTTTTGTTGCTATAATACTGGAACAAGTTCGATGTTTAACTTTATAATACTGATAATTCTCTAGTATGTGTGAACAAAGTGTTGACTTCCGAGGAACGTCATTGAATTACATATGTGGAATTATATTTTTTTCTTGGATTCTTGTCCTTTGTTTCAGGAGGGGGGAGTCTGATAAGGCTGAACTGTAACTTTCTCCAATTTAATTTTATTGTTAGGTATATTTTATATACTTTCGCGTTGGTATCACACAAGAAAATGTACTTTAAACCCAATTTCAATATTTTTCTATATAATCGTTAGAAACTTATATGTAAT
The DNA here is from genome assembly GCA_963576475.1 of Molanna angustata. Taxonomy (NCBI): domain Eukaryota; kingdom Metazoa; phylum Arthropoda; class Insecta; order Trichoptera; family Molannidae; genus Molanna; species Molanna angustata. The sequence continues at coordinate 24,017,679 of OY754982.1, forward strand.
TACTGCACTTCCTAAGTAGATTTCTAAGTCAATATCTTTGTGAAATGTTCGATTTAGATGTGATGTACCGTGAAAAATGATCGTGTGTAGTAAGTTACATGGTGTATTGTAGTAAACTAAACCACACTGAAAGAATAAGTAGATGTTGAAGCCTCGTGGCGAAGATTACTTTCCAACTTTTCTAGTTCATTTCCTAAATTAGTTTGGGAATTACTATTTTCACTTGCTTTTTTAAGGAGGGTCAGTTTTTCAAAAAATTACGATAATTCCGTTGTCCATGGAATTAGCATTTTTTAAAGAAACAATATATCACTGTATAAAGTACATTCCCTAAACTAAGCATTAGTGCTAGTGCTGGTGAACGAAATCGGTCTCGGCATTACGAAAAATGTTTTTTCAACAACAAAAGTTTTTTCAACAACAAAATTATATTATTTTAATTTAATTAGTATTGCGATTCACGAGAGGCAATTTTATTAATACGTTTTCTACCTTCCGTGTTACTTCACTGCCAACGAGTCCCTACAATATTATTCAACATATTTTTATTTCATTTACTTAAAGGTGTGTTTATCTATGTACTTTGTGCAATTGTGAATGACATGTTTCTTATAAAATTTAATAGATAGCACAGATAAATAAACCTACTCGTTTCGTATCACTATTGTACATTCTTCAGTATTGAATACTTGTTTATTACAAGGTGTGTACAATTCTTTTTCGCTACAGGTGCTGCCAAGTTTGACGGTATAGCTTCGCTTTATCGCGTGTATATGTATTTATTTAATGGGCGTTACCTGTGTTTGTTTGTCTTTTGCGATGTATAGACGTTGCAATCGTATTGCTGAAAAATAATGTCAATTGATTGATCCCGCGTCGTGAATAATTATCATTGTTAGTGACCGTCCAAGAAGAAAACATTTCGTTTGTGAAATTGAGTACCTACTGTACCGGCTCGACTTTGGCTGGTCCACTCCTCTTTTCCACTCTGCAGGCTTCCTCGCCGCGCTCCTCACTCTCCTAGTCCGCCTCCGGTCGCCGTAGGTGGCGCACGTGTGTGTCAGATCCATCCGCGTCGCACGCCCAAACATCATTCACAAGACGCTGTTCCAATTCATCCAATCCCGTCTTGCACTTGTTTCGTTATTTTTTATTTTCCCGGTCGTTTGGATGAGCTGCGAGCGCGTCTTGAGTTTTTGGTTGATTCAGACAGTGACCCATTTTAGAGAGAGAGAAAAGTAACGATATCGTTTTGAGCTTTCCGCGGAAATTTCACATTGGCAGTTCGTTCGAAAAGCCTATTTTTGAAAATTCAAATGTGATGTGAATTGTTTTGAGTGTTTGGTGATTTTATTTTCCAGATAAGGATTGATTCTGTTTTATATTGATTTGTGAAGTGTTTTTTTGTGGAGTGTCTATCTGTACCAACGCCGGTTTGCCAATCCCGGTTTTATGCAGCTTCTGCGTTGACTTTACTGTTTAGAAGGTAATGTATTATCATCATGTGATATGTCGTTACTGTGTTCTGTAAATGACCTTTGTTCTGTAATGATAAATTTGTGCATGATTGCGGCCGATCGAAGCTCTGCGGTTTTTACAAACCCACGAGAGGCTATTCAGATGCCACTTCGCGGTTCGTCCATTCATTTTCCAATCAAACGAAACGTCAAGTGCTGTCTTCCGGCTGCCTGGTTCTGCAACGAGCTGCTTTTGTATGTAGATGTCGGTTGTGGATACTGGGATGGAAACGTCAGTTCAGCGTCTAAAGCAATTAGGTCATTTTACTCTATAATAATAGAAGAGGAGTTCAACCGTTTTGTTTTACTTCTCTAACGTGAAGAGGGAACTTTTAATTAACGTAGCGTTTCACTTCCTGTAACTGAATAGAAATACAACATGAAACACAAAATGTTTGTTTATCGTAGTCTTTAATCAAAACTTTCTTCAGTAAATGATCCAAGCACTAATTAGAAACATACAAAACAATATTTACACAAGCTCCTTACAAATCTTATATCTTCTTCCTTAAACTTCTTTTTTTCACTTTTGGATATAGATAGGTCGCTTCGATCTGCTTTCACTTTAATTAATCCAACTGTCGATTTGTTCAGGAGAACTTTGTTCTCTTAACATATCGACAATGTATCAAGCCAGAATACGCGAGAATTGTATGGAGAGGTCTACTTTTTTCATGGCTTTTCCAACTTTGAAGTCAAAAAACACCAACTTAGAGGCTTCGCAGCATATATGTTCCATACACGGATTTACTCAGAATTCGGAGTAGAACATTTCGTGTGTCTGTGTGTGTGTGTGTCTGTGTGTGTGTCTGTGTGTGTGTCTGTGTGTCTGTGTGTCCGTCCCCCCCTTATAACTTTTGATCCGCTCAATTTACAGAGCCTAAAATTTCAGAATATATAAACAGTTACAGGCCTACAAAACTTTTATACTCGGAATTTTGAATTTTTGTTTCAGTCAGGGGTTATCAACTTTTGAATTTTTATTTTATTTTTCCATATATCTCAGAAACCATAAACGCTAGAACGCTGAAAATTGGTACAAACATAGACAAATACAAAATCTCAAATAAGTTTTTTCAAAAAAATTCCAGGGTTTCTCAAACATTTTTTATTAAGAAAAATATTTTTTTTATGATAAATTTATGAGTTTAACTGCCTATATTTCCAAAACTTTTACAATTATCGAAAAAAGCCGAAACACCCCAACTAGATAATTTAATTTTCTATAAAAAATATTAACATTGTAGTAGAAGATCTCAATTTTTTTTTAACAATTTTTTTAAAAATTGAATTTAGTGACGACATCGCTTCATACATTTTGTATGGCAGTCGCCTATACACAATATGTAAGAAGACTTAATAGTTTGTTACTTCATCTCCAAACATACATACATACCATCATGCAATTTGCATATTCTGGGTAGGAAAAAGGATCTTCCTCCATACTATCCTATCTTGACATACATACCTACATATGTTGTATAGAAAACAAAATATCTGAAAATATTCAATAATTTGTATCTATGGGTTTATAGTTTGGTACATATTCTTCAACTATACATACTATCGCTATCGACAGTTGGATCTCATGTGTTACATGCAACTAGTTTTTATTCTTACCCGTGAAATGACTGATCCAACTTAGAGTTGGCTCATGTTATTAAATAACTAAATAGAGACATTGTAGAGATATCTTACTATATTTGATAGTGATACTAATTTTTATAATATGCCTTTTACATTTTTATGTAAAATAGATAGGTTTGTATTTTGACTAGATTTGCTTTTTGTGTTCGTGTTTTTCACGACAACTTGATTAATTGTCTTGTATTTATGAAGATTTGATGGAATCGTCTGATTTTGGAATTGTCATATACCTACTTATATACGAAGAATTGAAAGAATAAATGTTTGATTTTGGAATTCTCGCCTTGAAAGTTGTTTGTTGCAAAACCAAAATACCATATTCCGATTTTTTTACACCTCTAACTTGATTTTTGACAAAACAATGATTTACCTACATTTTTATTTCAAAAGAAGAATGCGAATTTTTATTTACAGCTTTTCAACATAATTTCTGAGATATGGTTGTTCAATAAGTAGGTACTCGACACTCCTTTACACCTTATAATTGACTTTATACCATTTTGAAAACCATTTGTGGGAAATTCCGATGAATAAGTTTTTGGCTTATTAATAGATACTTAAAAAAATATCCCTAGGTATATACATATGTTCTTTTTCGTCCCCATAAAAATATGGAAAAACTGCTGAACCACCCTTTTACTAATTTCAATAGGATTATCGATATGCCAAATTTCAAGTTCAATATCACGTTTACACAGTTGCCGAGATATTCGTTTATTATAAAAAAAATATTTTCAGTTTTCATATTCAGTCAGTCATTCAGGTCACTTTGCTTTATTGATATATATTCTCTAATTTGGGATATTTCGTCTTGTATTTATGAAGATTTGATTTGGGATTTCTCACTGTAAGTAAATATATACATATTTATTTATGATAATTTGACAGACTCATTCGATTTGAAAATTCTCTCAGCATTATTGCTGTTACTATTTTTGTTTTATTTATGTTTATATTAATATACATAAGGTCTGTTGGAATATTTATATATTATAATAGTGTCACCATAAATTGATTTGGCTGTCCCAAGTTTATTGTCGCCATGATGTCGGTCGTGGTATACAGATAAGTACCTATGTATGTACATAGTATCAAGACCAGTAAGTTAAGTTTACTGGTGTATTTTATACACAAAATAGCCATCCATTAAGCCGTGTGTTTACTGAAGATTGTTTCTATGTATAATCATTACTTAGATGTCGGGTTACGCCCAACACACAGCACGTAGCCATCGTGGTATTATTAGCAAATTCATACCAACGCTTCTGTTTCCTCATAAAGTAACTAATTATGATTTATTTATTTATTTCTAAATCCTTTTTATATTAAATAAAATGTGCAACACATATAAAATTAAGTTAAACGTTTAAAATTTTGTTTGTTTCAAATAATATATTATGAATTTAACACTTTTAAATTTATGCTGTTTTTTTCAAATTAAAATAAGTGGGTTGCTGTCATTACTAAATAAAATCCTCACTGCATTATTCTTCTTCTTTGGTTTCAATCTTGGATGCCTTTTTCCATTCCGTTAGGTCTTCAGTTTTCGTATCGAATTGATAAATAGTAGAACCTTTCAAAAGTTTATTTTTGAGTCGCAAGATCAGATAGTTTCGAAAGACGAACATATTTATTAATTTTCTATTCAATGCAATGTTTAATAGGTTTATTATTTTTAGTGGATAGATATTTAACTTTCTAAGAAAGCAATTATTTAATATAACCTATGATACGATTGGCAAGCGATGTTATCATATTTTGTTGTATTATAATGTGTTAGTATGCTGTAAATATTATATTGCCTCAAGGAATTTATCAGATTTATTTACTGGTAATCGTGTTCCAATATGGGTGTCCTTGGGGCATTAACACCGCCATCAATTTTACTGCTTGCCATTTGCCACTGACTGTTTCTTTATAATATTCGTGTTTTACACTTTCTATTTATAAATAAATATCTATGTTATTCTATAAACATTTGTTTTCGACTTTCACACAATCATTCTTATTAATTCTGTCTGAAAGTATGATTAGATATCTGCATCTCTTTCCTTTTATCCAATTATTAGCGACACAAAGATTAAAGTAACCGTTTTTTTTTCAATTTGAATTTTTCTGTTTACGGAACATTCGATTTTGGTGCACAAGTCATCAGTTGATCAGTGCCTAGTCAGCCGAAACGTTCGTCCTGGTACAAGGATAAATATATGTAGAAACAAAATCAAATTTGTTTGACTTAAAAATATCTAGTAGGTACCTATTACCTTTGATTATTCTGTACAAGCACATTATGCGCTCGATTTCTGTTAAGGTAGATTTTTATTATAAGTATACAACTTTTTCCACCATGCTCTTCTTTGTAATACTTATCATTACTATTTGAGCACAACATACAGTATCTTGTAGGTAATATCATACACACTTTTACTATCTTACATTGAATCTTGTCGGTTGGAAGAAATTTCCAAGTGGTTATTACGATTTCTAAAACCCACCAGTGTAGCCTTCTTTGAAAGTTAATGGTTTCTTGCGGGCAACTAAGACCCTTCAAGGTTTGTAACTCTGAAGATGAAAATAATTTTTAAAAAAATAATTCTTAAAAATATTTTCTATCATTTGACAATGAACTTGCTATTTACACAGGGTGTAAGAACGTTTTTAAATAAATAACTTTACTATCTATACATGTACCAATATATGTACCTACATATTATATCGCAGATAACTTCGTTATCAAATCCTTATATTTTAAGATAGCTGTCTATTTATAGTAATACATTCATTTTCATGTAGGAATATAATTGGTTTCGTCTTCGAAAGTTACAACATGCATCATTACCGGTTCACAAATATTATAATGTTGAATGTATATTTATAATTTCAAGGATATCATGTTTTTTTCTCGTATTCGATTAAACATGTCTGCCCATAAGATGTTTGCGATGATTCAGTGAAGATTAACAGCCATCGAGTATTGTATTTTATAGTAAGTGTACAATCCTCGACGTTTGTGAGACTAGAAAATGGCAGAAGTGCATGAAAGCAGAATGAATTTATTTATTTAAGGCACTAACAGGAGACTGTTACATACACTTACAAGTCAAAACATGATACAAATACATACGGTCTCCAATGCTATGGAAATAAAATAAGTTGAAATGAGATCGCTAAGAAAAAATGTAGTAGGAGTTTCTATGACAGGATAAGAAATGAGGACACAAGGAAAGAATGAAACATAAAGAAAGATGTCATTAATTGAATGAAAATAAACACGGTGAGATAAAGAATACCTGACTAAAAAAAATGTACGTAGCAATAGGAACGGAATTAGAAAGAGGGGGTTGTCCAAGACTTATGACGTGAACTATATTCAGAAAGATGAAAAGGCTTGCACAACAGACGATGCATGATATTGCGTCGTCAAACTCACTATATTTAAAAACAAGAAGAAAGAATATCTTTTCTGTAAACACCTAATTCCGATTTCTTTTCCCTTTCCTTTTATTTTTTTGTAATGTTTTTTATATTGTTTTTGCAATCAATCTTTTTCTGGTGTACATTATCTATTTTTTATAAAAGTTGTATTTTCATAGCCAATATCGTCGAGTTCATCTCCCTGTCGAGATTCGCGTCTGCTTGATAAAACAGATGGCTTGTTCTTGCTACATGCTATTATACATTTTATAGGATTGATCATTTTATATACAGATTTATTTTTATTATTGTTGTAATATAAAAATAGCGCCTTAGCGTGATGTTAATTCTCACGACCTTGATTTGTCTTTGAATCGTGAATTTGTCGCAACGTTGTGAAGATTGCGAATCGAAAATTATAATAAATGGAAAAAATGAGATCAGCGTTGTTGCATAAAGCTAGCTTTGAGCATTCAATTTGGAACGATTGCAAATTAACATTAAAATCAGTAATCTGTATTTTATGTTGAATTAGATAAATATATTATGAATCTACCTAATATAATATTTATAATTTGTGCCGAAAATATCAAATACTTACTCAATCGTAGTGCAAGCGTTAAGGCACACCGGCCAAATTTATGACATATTGTGTATTTTTGCTGTCATTTTGAACTCTAGTTAGAACTAACTCATAGTTTGTTGAAATTTTGAAGTTACATGGTAATGTTTCCAAGCGTAGCCTTTTATTGCTAACGTAAAAATAATATTTGTAGTTTTTACTCGTTGGTCGGCTACTTTGAGGTGCAAAACTAAAATGGTGATATGTCATATAATTTCATTATTTAGGCCTAATGAATTGTCGTTTTCTTCAATATAATTTTTTTCCATTTTGTACATCCTATTATATATAACATATTTAATTGTTGCTTTTTGATGAATTATCATATTATATAAGAATTACGTAATTTTATGTAACCATTCGATTTTGTTTTTGGTTATTGTAATATTCCTACTCCTTAATATGATCAATAGTTCAAAGGATTATGGATACAAAATCTAAATCAATTGATTTGTATCCGTCTGTTTAATTCTCGTTTAAATTATCAGTTGGTTCTTCCAAAGATCATTCATCCCATGATAACTTGAAATCTGACTGTGTACTGTGTATGTTGACGATAGAATGTTCAAACACTTAACGCTTCGTGAACCAGACCTGATTTTGAATTCCCACGGTGCAGTAATGCAACACCACCCCGATGTATCGCATGACTCAATAGACACCAGAGCAAATGGTCAGTTATCATGAAACCAGATGGTTTTATTTATTTGATATTGCAAATTATGGTATACAAGAAATACTATCTTCTACGTCTGTAGATACTTTAGAGAATTACAGAAATATAAAGACACACCCGACTGCTTCACCGAAGAAATCTTCGACAATCAATCGGTAGGTCTCTCTTGTTTCGTTTTTTTATTTATTTAAGTCGTGTCACCTCAGAGTAATACTAACAGAGTAAAGCTCTTCCACGTTTCTCAAGAAATTCGTCTAGTTCCGACCCCTCTGCGGCCATCATTTACCCATTGACTACCCGAAGAACCTTTTAGACCATGATATTAAGATTGTTTTATTATATTGATGTCTTGACGTAGTTTTTATTTCCTTGTATCGCCAAAATTATAATTTACGTTCTCAAACAGACAACTGTCTTGTATTAATATGTTAGATTTTAATGTCGGTATAGCTTGTCTAACATATGTTTTGCTAATATAACTCATATATTAAATGTCCTAGATTATCTCGTTTGCCGATTCATAATTTCCTCTGATGTAAGTATATTTGTAATGCGTTTCGATAACCTTCAAATCGATAATCACTATTTAGCGTTAATAGAATTGAAGATTTAAAACATCACACCCACGCTGTCGATTCGACATGTCTACGATTTTGAATTGTACGTACGAAAAAAATGTTTGGCATCGTACCAGCGGCGTTGGCGGTCTTCTGGCAGATACGCCCAGCCGCGGTGCAGACGAACTGGAAGGCGATTTTTTTTTCCACCGAGCTGCATTCTCTTAATGCACGACAGTCAGAACCAGACTAACTCTGATTACATATATTTCAATAAATCTTGCATGTGAATTTGATTTCATCATTTTGCTATTGATTTAATTTTCACTTACACTTTTAAACGATGCATTTAATTATTGCATGATGGAGTGTAAAATATATAAAAACTATATAGTTTAAGGGAAATATCGACAATTTATGAAGTAAAATATCTCATTTGTTCCACAAAGATTCTTGCAATTCAGTGCTGTCAACATTGACAAAATAAAAATAGGTACCGTAGCTACTATTTTAGGCCAAAATAATAATGCACTTCCGGGCCATAATTAGATGTCCTGTTTCGTATATTCTAAACAATTTATTGCCAACAATCAACAACACATTTTGCAGGAAATTGCGAAAAATTCATGGGGGCAAGTCTGGTTCAATCGGCGAAATCAAAACCCTCGTGATTACCCATATCATGGATATAATTATTATATGGAGTTCTACAATATCTTTAGATGTCATAGAACTCCATACGATAATTATATCCTTGATATGGGTAATCACTAGGGTTTTGATTTCGCCGGTCGAACCAGACTTGCCCCCATGAATAAATGTATGGGCAAAAGTTATTTTTGTTTTATATCACAGATTATATGGTAGTACAGATCTCTCACTTCATACTTACCGACTGGTCACGCCAACCTACATAAGTACCTCTATTGTCCGCTGAAGGCGACGATATGACGCCGCGCCCCTTGATCTCCTCGCCCCTCGCGGGATTTTTTATAATATAATATTATAAGATATTATCTTTAAATAAGCAATATAATGATAAGTTACTGTGTGTAAAATCAAAATTACACACATTTCTGTGGAATATTTAATAAGGTACTGGAAAATAAAATGCAGTATTTTTTCAATGAATTAATATTTTTATTTTGTCTAACGAAACGAATACAACTTTATGACTTTATTCGTCGATACACATCCAGGAACATTACACTTTTTAACGCGAACCATTGTTAATCTGAAAAATAAAAAGAAGGGCAGTATCACAAAGAACAGTAAATTGAACAACAACAATAAAAACAAATAAAATAAAAGTCATTAAGAACAAAAAGCTAATTTTCAAAATTCTCATAAGATACACATGTAAACAAACACTTGCCTCTTTTAAGAATGGAAAAAACATGGCCGCCGCAAACCGTCGCAATTTTCACGACTGTGGCGCCAATCCTCCCCTGCGTCAAATACAGGCGAAAACCAAACTGTTTTTCTATATGGACCAGTTCATGACCAATTTTAGTATGAAAGTGAACAACCCGTGTTTTATATTCAGTTTTGTTCTAGTATGGGTGATAGCTTCTCTGTATGCGTGCGGTTGAATTTCAATAAAATTATGACATCATTTTGGAATTCTGTGACAGTAGTTGTTTATGGTATACGAGATGATGGATGTCTTTGGTGAATTCATTCCGTATTTGGTCATGCGATATTTTATTTGCGAGTTGTTTGTCCTGTGCCCGAGAGTGAATATTGCGCAGTAGATTTCAATATTATCACGGGTTTGGAATGTCTTCTGAATGCTGAAATATTTTTCTTTTATAACTTCGGTCGGATGAAATGTGACGCGCTTTTGCGAAACTTTTGGTTTAAGTGAAGTTCGTGATATCAATAATATTCAAGTTTTTGATATAATGCTTAGCGTTGATCTTGAAGTGTCTATTTATTCCGAAGGTTCTAAGAGAAGACAGCAACTGGGAAATACAAATAAGACATCCTAGAGAATTGTCCATTTCCTTGTATTTTTCGAGTTGATATGGACGTATCAAGTCATGAAATTAACAAATGCATTTATTCATTGAAAATGTATCGATGCATTTTTTCTCGTCGACATTAGTTGATATTTTTTCATGAAATGGCAATTTTAGTTTTAGGAATTTGGAATTAAATTAATTTGTATTAGAGTATTGAGTTAACATTGTTAAATTTTAGAACATTGTGTATGTACGTAGAATTTCTAATACACAATGTATTCAAAAATCCACATGCTTGTATTCTTTCTTTTTTGTACTAGATATATGTTTCTAGTGTAACAAAAACACATATTTAGATGAATTAAGGATATAAACATCAACGTTAATATTAATTTGTTTCCATTAAGTAAATATTGCATTCAAAATTGTTTATAATTTGATTTTATGCAAAAATTCATAAACTCCATTTCATTTGTCTCCAATTAATTAGTTTGTTATTGAATCTCAAATGCTAATAATTTTATTTGTTTTGTGTTCTGATGCTAAGGTTCTAAGAATTCTTGTCATGACTTCTTTATTTTCGTCAGTTGAGTCTGATTGAATATTGTTTATTAGTACGGTGACGTCCTTCGCGCGAGGCATATACAACATTCGGCTTCTGCTATTGTTGTCGTTATCGCTGATTCAATGTAATTATAATACGTACGTATTTGGAACAATGGTTCTCATCTACTTATCGCATAACAGTGGCCAGACCTTAATAGCTTTGGGAAGGGCCTGCTGTGAAGTGAATTATACGTAAACGACACGCGCTTTTTCGTATTGCGACCGTCGGAAACATGTCCCGGATAATTGGATTTCGTGAATGATCACATTGGTTATCAATAAAATATCACGACCGTTTTCCAATACACAAAAACATGTGACACGAGCATACTTTGTTGATTTCTCTTTGTGGAAGAATTGGACTATGTGTATTTATAGATGTGGCTGCTGCTTCATTTGATCTAGAATCTAGACGCAGGTTTCCTCCACTCTAGTACAAATCTAATGGAATCTAATGTTTGGTAGTTATATAAATACCTCGTACTTCCCTCCCTTTTTCTACACCTTTTGTTTTCGTGTCAAGATTTTCCTTTTTTTTGTTATCTTTTAAATTATGAGATTCCTTTATTTCATCGGAGTGACTTAGGGGCTTCTTATTAAATTGTTTAATTTATGACATGTTCAGGGTACAAGTAGATGGTGGGCTATCAAAATAATGTAATGCTGTTACAATGCTGTATGCTTTGTAATTGCTGTCAATCGTCACATGGTACATTTGTCCGATTTCAAAATACATTAAATTTACATCACAGCGTTTCGTGGAAAATAAATTAAAAAACTAAAAGAATATGTTTTATTGATATTGTATATACCTACATTTCTCTGATCATGTTTTCTTTGGTAAGTTTATTATTTTTATGGATGTCTATCCAAACTGGTTTTAACATATTGCATACTTGATTAAATTTGTAATTGTACGTTCATTTATATTGTTGATGTCATAGTCCAATATGCAAATTATTCTTCCAATGCATGTTAGCATTTTCACTCTCACTTTCCTGCCAACATTTCTCAGTGCGAGTATCTAAGAATGAGAGCAGACATTGTGTCTGTTAGATATCTATTAAAAGTAGGACATGGAGATACCTTTCTCGGAGCATTGGACGGAATTGGTTCAGTGTTACATTATACTTGCGAATAGTCTTTATGTAGGCACTTAGAATTGCTGATTTCTTCATAGTATAAGTATCAAAATGTTACTCTTTCTATCAGTAAATGTCTGAAATTCTGAATCTTGTTCGTGTTTTGTAAGATTATGTCATTGGAGTATTAATGTATTTGGGGTTGTTGAAACATTCATCATTAAGACATCCTTTCACTATCCTATCCTGATGTTTAATCTCGTCTTATTTATATCCATGAATTGTCTCATACTTCAATATCCAATATGTACATTCTTCCGTCATGTACTTATATACGCTTTTGATTGACTTCAAAATCACGGATTATTTTTTATTTCTTTTACTTATCTATGCTTCTTTTTTACTAATAATTTTTATAGTACCTATTAATATTTTTGTATATAATAATAAATACTTTTGTATATAATAATAAATACTAAATATTTTTTTCATTAGCCGATTTCTTCCTACCAACCAGATTATAGAGTAAGACATCAAGATTAATTATTTCTAAAACAAAAATCATTACGTTAAGTTAAAAAATAGTTCGTAGCAATACTAATTGTACTAAAAAAAGGAAGCGAGAGGAAATTGGAATAATGTGTTTATAGATAAATATTATTTTTTAGTTATTTCTTGAATATAGAAAGTGTGTTTGACAGATAAATAATATTTGATTATAATATTATTGGCAGTATGTCGCGTTAAACTGGTAGTCTATATTTACATACAACTTGAATATCTTACATAACATCTGCGAGTAACATGTTCATTATTGACATTATGCAAAATACTTGCCACTTCGATACACACACACGCACACACGCACACCTGTCTTGTGATTTTTTCTGCTCTGTCATTGTGATTTGACAATAATACAATACTTACATACGCAGATAACATTGTATGTTACCTAGTGTTATGTATTCATTGTTTATATGTTTAGAATGAGTTGTTATTATTTTTGTCGATGTTTGAACTCCATGTTTGTTTTAGAATTCAAGTGAAATCATACATTGAGTCAGAATTGTAAATTTTCCAATATTTGTTCTGATGCTCGTCGATGGTGCGATACCGGCGACTGACAGAAACATAAGGCTTTCCTTCGCTCACGAGGCAACCCGTAAAAACAATAGTTTTCAATTGTGACGCAATTAAACGGCACATGTATTCAAATGACAGTCCGCACACGACTCAACTTATCGAAAACTGATTTTCAACTGTGATGCAACTAGTTCGTCGCGACTCACAGTGCAGATTGCTTGTGTCGTTGCGTTGCCGACTCGTAGGTACATTAAATTCGTAATGTCGGAGCAAGCAAATATTAAATTTGTTTATGAAGTTGAAAAATACCCTTGGCTCAATGATTATACAATACATATAGACAACAAGAATATTCTCGAAAAGACATACCAGACAAGGCTTGGAGTGAGTGAAGGACAATAATTTGGAGTTATTTTGCTGTAGTTCTATCCCTGCAACGAATGCTCTGCGGTTTGTTAATTTTTATGTAGGTAATGGTGAATCCATAATCTACTTACTCATTTGTCTATCACGCCTGTGCCGATAGTAAAAATATAATAAGAATATCTTTACTTGACTCTTAATTCTTCCATTTTTAAAAACCAAAATTAGTAGTACGTTATAAATTCAATATTAATTTGTCAATATTCAATTTTGTAAAGGTTTTGTACATTCTTCGTTACAAACGAGAAGCCGATGGTGGTTAGGACAGTATTCAATATCGATTATATTCTAAAGGTTCGATCGAAATTTTAACCTTGAAAACAAGATCCGCTCGAGATGATCGTGTTCATCTTACCGAGTGTATTTACACTCGAACAAATTTGATGTGAATTAATTCCCGGCGTCTGAACACATTCATACGAACATAAACTATATTTTTTCCTGAATTCGCACGCGAAATGTTTTATCGAACTATGGGAACCGGATCGAAACTCGAGACATGATGCCAAAATCGAAACCGCTTCGTCCAGACCAGACGTAGCATCGTCGTTGCCTTGGAAATTATTCAGCTATTTCTTCAAATAACCACCGAGTACTTAGTGGAGACGGTGTAGTTGAACTTATGAGACTTTTGATCGTGAGCCTAAAAGCAGCTTTTATATTTGATTCAAATTGTAGATTTATTACTGCTTCTTTGTTTAAATTGTAGATTTATAACTGTTTCTTTGTTTAAATTTTAGATTCTTTCTGCTTCTTTGATTTAAATTATAGGTTTATAACTACTTCTTTGTTTAAACGGTAGATTTATAACTGCTTCTTTGTTTTAAATTGTAGGTTTATAACTGCTTCATTGTTTTAAACTGTAGATTTATAACTGCTTCATTGTTTTAAACTGTAGATTTATAAGTGCTTCTTTGTTTTAATTGTAGATTCTTAACAACTTCATTGTTTTAAGATGGCAAACCTAAATATCGCATTCTGAAATCGATTTATGAAATATGTTGTGTTTTTAAAAAAATATTTTAGCTTTATTTTAAGTTTAGTGTGTTTGTTCGGATGAGGGAGCGGGTCAGCTCTGAAATCGGTTAACATTAAAAGTTTTAATTTAAATTTATTAGAAAATAATAATTTGTATTTATTTGTGGTTTGGTTCTTTTCAGCTTATATCTTGGCCATTGAACGTGATCACGACGACTATAGCAATGCCGTTCGTCGTTTTGTTTCGTCTGCACGCACAGCAATTTATGTTTTTTTATTTTCTTTTGCGGTTTTTAGGAGATCTTACTGTACAAGCTTTTGAGCGCTCCCGATATTTAGACCCTAGAACTAATGGCTGAATATGAATAATTATTGGAGTTGTATATATTTTTATCGTGTTTATTACAGCTTTGAGTTATATTTAAGACGATAACTTAAAAAAAATGTGGAACATGGTTAGTAGATAATATACTAAAGTAGGTAACTTACATAGGGCCGGTATTACAGTTTCAGTTTAAGAGATAAACTAAAGTTTTACAAAAATATAGCGTATTACAGTGTCCGTTTAGGCTTAATCTTTCCTCAAATACGTCACTAAAACGACAAATATTTAACTCAACGTTTCTGGCGGATAAGTACTTAACGGTGAGTCAACTGTCATTTCTCGACTCGTTGCTAGGCAACGCGTGTAGTTTCAGTGTTCTATCACTAGAGGCGTTAGTTGTATCGACGGTGGCGCCACACAACAAAACAAACTGACAGCCATATTGAAACGAACATGGGCATTTAAACATGGATGTATTATAAGGTACATCCATGCATTTAAAAGCATTATTTTGGTGAAAAAAATTAAATTTACCATGTTGGATAATAAAACAATAGTATTTCAAGTCGTAGCATCCCGTTTCGTAGTTCGTATTATTTGAGGTTATTTAAAATTTGACAGATAATAATCACAGAAAAAGTAAAATATGTCTATAATTGAAGATTTAGTAACTGACATGTCATATTGCACTGTAATACGGAAATGGATCCAATCTCCCCTTAACATTAATCTTGAGTTTAACAACTAAATGAGTTGAGGGCCGACTGTAATATCGGCCCATAGTTTCACAAAATGAAAGGAAAACCAGTGCGCTGTGGCCATCACTTAACTCTCAACTACATGTTAAATGCATATTTACTCATGATTTTCTACAGTATAGTAAGTAGTGGAGAGTAAAAAGAAACATTCTTGTGTATTTTAAATTTAATTTTATTTGTTGGTTGTAAGAGAGATATACCTACAGTCTACACAGTTCATAAAACAAACAACGTTGCATTTTTTTATTGGTGGACCAGTGAAAACTGCCTGAAAACTCAATTTATAAATAATAAATAATTAATTTTAATAGTACTTACATAAAAATAAACGCTAAAATAAGACAGTTGATTAAGAGGACATATAAAGCTGACTCTAGTGACTGAAAACATGATATATGAAAACCGCCTAATGCACTATGAAGTTACGTATTAGTAAGGGTAACTATCGCGTGCGTTAAAAAGGATTTATACGTGATTTAAAATACCGGAAACTCTAAATTTGTTGATTTTATGTATTTTAAGAACAAACCTGACTTGAAATTAAAAAACTTTATCGGTCATTCACTTTGATTTTATAAACTCTTTAACCGTATAAAAGTTTTATGTATTTTTCTTCGACGCATAGTTATGGAATAATTAAAAAAAATGCTGAAAAAAGGATATTTTTAATACTTCTATTGATAAACTTTTCAGCATCTCAATAGAGACGAAGTTGGGATACTATAGAAAAACCAGGAACTCAAGACACCTACAGGGCTTACAACCAGTGTGTGTTTGAATAATTATTCATTCATACCATCACGGCATATCCCACAATGTGGGGTAACCAGCGAAAGGTGTGCGGGTTTGCATTACCTTATAAAAGGGCGCACAACATATCTGTGTATACCCACACACCAGTCTCGTCTCACCTAAAAAGGCACTATATTCAGAATGGGTGGTGAACCTCATTGCTGAACTATGTGAGATGTTATAGTTGCCTGTTGTATTTTCGATTACCCGGCTCTTACGGGACACTCGAAAACAATAATAGAAAAGAGTGGAAGCACTATTCTAAGCCGGTGCCTCATAGATTAAATAAATATAATAGCTATAAATGATCCAATAATACAAGGCAGATGGCAGTTTGGTGTATTATTCCTTTTTGCCTATTCTACTTGAAACGAGGCGCATTGATGTTATGTAGGTATGTTCGTCTATATTTATTATTGTAAATATTTGAAGAGGCAAACCCATGCTGGAATTGGTTTACAAATGTGTATGTATGTATGTATGTATAGTCGTACTACGAATTCCTATCTGTTTATTTATATTTTTCTAAGCTATTACACGGTGATCTATGCCGTATTGACTGTTTTAGTTTCTATTACTATTTTCAGCCAGGAATAGAATTTCTGATACGTTCACTTGACAACGCTTGTCAATGTGATGTTTCAAACTAACGGTTTCGAAAAGATGTATTAAAGTTATTTGTGAGAATGAACCCGTGTGAAATTGTAAGGTATAAAAAAATGTCATTACCTCTTTTCCATTGTAGGTATGATTGCTTAGTTTTTTTCTGTAAAATGTATTCAATTGAAATTTACAGGTACTTTAGCTAGAATTTTACGAAGGCAAATTTTATATTGTGGTTACTTTTTTAAATGGAAATGCACACCCTCACACCTTTCGCTGTTTACCCCACATTGTGGGATATGCCGTGATGATGTGTATGTATGCAAATTTTATATCTGAGAGTATTTTTTGACCAACCTTATTTCTCAATAGGGATGAAGTTTCAACATATTTTATTATAAGAGAACCGGGAAATCGGCTGGTTTACTTGATCATTTTAAGAGCTTGCGCAACGTTCACAAAATAATGCCTTTTATTGAGTTCCATTACCGGTTCAAATTTGAAATTTGTATATTATGTTGGTGTGGTATTTTCCTTTCGCTTGAAAATAATGTGGAAACACTATTAGAATCTATCTATTAGAATGACAACGAACCCTTTTAAATGCCATCTATGGAGAAATTGGTTCGTAAAGAATGAAAACATAATTGACAGCAGAATGAATTCTGTTAAGATTGTTAAAATCTACGCAAACCTTGACTTTCACTTTTATTTTGTAAGATCAAGTTTGATAATTTGGTATCCCGAATATCGTTAAAAAATCTTTGGCGTTCCGTATGAATCTTAAAGAAATCCAAATTCTGTGATATAAAGACGAAATATTCGTATAATAAATGTATCATACTTGATAAATTTTTGAATATCTTAGTCGAGGTAGGAGATTTTAAATCAAGATTTTCTATGAGTCAAAAATTGATCAATCATTGTATTCGAAATGTATAAGAATATTGCGTTGCCTTGCCTGGGCAGCTTTTGGAAAATTATCATACATTCTGAAATCCCGTAAATACTCCCATTAAATTTGAAAAAGAAGCTATTTGATGCATGTATTCTCCCAGTGCTTACTTATTGAATGGAAACATCGGTCCTAACAAAAAGAATAATGCACAAGCTGTTAGTGACACAGATTGCTATGGAGAGAAAGTTGCTGGGTATTTCAATAAGGGACAGAATTCAGAATGTTATGATAAGACAAAGAACCAAAGTAGCCGATGTAGCGGAAAGGGTCGCTGGTCTTAAGTGGAGCTGGGCTGGGCATATTGCCAGATGCCAGGATTCACGATGGACCAAAAAGATCTTAGAATGGCGACCGAGAACAAGCCGAAGAGGTGTCGGCAGACCCCAGGCAAGGTGGTCTGATGACATCAAGAAATGTGCCGGAGGGAGATGGATGCAGTGTGCCCAAGACAGGGAGTTGTGGAGGATCAAGGGGGAGGCCTATGTCCAAGAATGGATGAAAACAGGCTGAAGAAGAAGAAGAAGAATATTGCTATTATGTATTGACAGATGGAGATATAAGGTGTATTTAAAAAATAGGATTAGAAACGTTTGACAATTTGACTCCTTTACATTTCCTAAGATATCTCTCTCGTAATACCAGCCTTAATCTTCCCATACGAGCACTATCCGTAGTAAACATAATAATGTTAATTTATTATTACGAGAATACAACAATATATTTCTCACTGACCCACGTCTACTAGTGGTATGTAATTGGAAATTGGGTATTTCGGGTAAAACAACAATATTGTCATTGTGATAATCTATACAATATATTATAATATTATCTCGTGCCGGCCGGCTAAACTATATACGAGTATGTGTGTATTATTATCGATGACCCATATATTTCACCTTCCATTGAAACCGGTTAGTTCTCTTTGAATATATGAATAAATTACTAACAAATTAAATGTATTTGTTGTTTAAATGTTTGTGCAGCGCAGATATGTGTGAGATCATCATAATGCGATGGTGTAATGCGACGTTTTGGTTATACCATACCATACCATTACGCCATTTCCCTATTTGGGGTAGGCAAAGAGAACCAAACGCCAGACTCCTCTCTCTTGCAATACATTCCTCGCTTCATTCACGTCCATACATCGTCTCATACACGCTCTTCTATTATTCTTACTTCTAACATCACCATCTTTCAAAATCCCATTTATGTGATGGTGCCAACTTTTTCTTGGCCGACCTCTACTTTTCGTTCCTCTTTTATCAGCCTTGTATACTTTTTTGTCAGACGGTCATCACAATTACATTACCAGAATTGAGAAAATAATTGTTTGAAATATTTTTTTTTTAATAAATTTTGAATCGAGTCAATCGACTTTTAATCGCTCTGACACGACGCTACCTTTGGAAATGTAAATCGAGAAAATAATATTTGATTAAAAAATTATGTTAGACAAATTATAATAAAAACTTTTTTTTATTTAGAAAATATATGTGCTTGGTACGGTACGATCTCAAAATACTCCTTACGTCATTCGGCGGGAATATTATATTTTCTCTTTTTAATTTCTTAGAATCTTCTTGATAATCCCCTTTGGGTTAATTATCGAGAAAATTCAAGGATTTCAGGTGATTCAAGGGAACATAAATAAAATTATCATCCGTATAAGATTGAATGGATCAACATAATCAACACATTGGGATTATTTATAAGGTGGTAGAAGGATAAATAAGGAACCTTAAAATAGACGTACTCCGTATAACTTCAAATACCTGATAGAGTAAGGAATATTTAGTATGTATCTACCTATTTTTCATTTACTTTGTACTGTGGCGATCTTATCATCATCGGATAACAAATATAGACATACGTGGCATAATGGTGGCGCTCTGGGCTCGATTCCCAGCAGAGTTGAAATTTATTGATTATTTCTCACTCTAATCTTGCTTCTGTGGACTGGAATCACTGGTCTAAAGAAGTGTTTATACATATATTGTTAGATTAAAAATGTGTGTGTATTATTTACAGCTTACAGTCATTTCTGTAATATTTATAGCTAACAATTAGGATTGTGACCCAAAGAAAGTTTTCTTCACAATCCAAGATTGATTTGCACCAAGCACTCTATCTGCTACAGCACACCTCATTGATCACCTGGTCAATACAACTGTCTCTAGGCCCTAGGGCGACAATGGTTTCATTCCTTCAGTCATGCCTTCGACGATAGTTACGAGTAGACCCGGATGCCTAGTGTTATGGCCTATCGCTTTGGATCGTTGTTGGGCAACCCTTTTTCTCCGACTGCTCAGTACCACATCATTTGGAATGTGGTCTGACCAATGGATCCTAGCCATGCGCCTGTAGCACCACATTTCGAAGGCAGCCAGACGTCCAGATTCTCTACGGCTGATAGTCCACGTTTTGCTGCCACACAGCAGCACACACCAGACGAGAGATTTAATCAAGTTCTTCGTAATATTAATAGCAAAGTTAGACGAGTAGACCCGGATGCTTAGCCCTATCGCCTATTCAGTTTGATCGTTGTTTCTTCGACTTTGCTAAGTAGCACGTCTTTTGGAATCAATTTGGTTAGAAAATTAAATGTATGCATTTAAATGATAATCATCCAACTGTCGATTTGTTCAGGAGAACTTTGTTCTCTTAACATATCGACAATGTATCAAGCCAGAATACGCGAGAATTGTATGGAGAGGTCTACTTTTTTCACGGCTTTTCCAACTTTGAAGTCAAAAAACACCAACTTAGAGGCTTCGCAGCATATATGTTCCATACACGGATTTACTCAGAATTCGGAGTAGAACATTTCGTGTGTCTGTGTGTCTGTGTGTGTGTGTGTGTGTCTGTGTGTGTGTGTGTGTCCGTCCCCCCCTTATAACTTTTGATCCGCTCAATTTACAGAGCCCAAAATTTCAGAATATATAAACAGTTATAGGCCTACAAAACTTTTATACTCAGAATTTTGAATTTTTGTTTCAGTCAGGGGTTATCAACTTTTGAATTTTTATTTTATTTTTCCATATATCTCAGAAACCATAAAAGCTAGAACGCTGAAAATTGGTACAAACATAGAAAAATAAAAAATCTCAAATTAATTTTTTCAAAAAAATTCCAGGGTTTCTCAAACATTTTTTATTTAGAAAAATATTTTTTTTATGATAAATTTATGAGTTTAACTGCCTATATTTCCAAAACTTATACAATTATCGAAAAAAGCCGAAACACCCCAACTAGATAATTTAATTTTCTATAAAAAATATTAACATTGTAGTAGAAGATCTCAATTTTTTTTAAAAAATTTTTTAAAAATTGATTTTAGTGACGACATCGCTTCATACATTTTGTATGGCAGTCGCCTATACACAATATGTAAGAAGACTTAATAGTTTGATACTTCATCTCCAAACATACATACCATCATGCTATTTTCATATTCTGGGTAGGAAAAAAGGAACTTCCTCCATACTATCCTATCTTGACATACATACATAATATATGTTGTATAGAAAACAAAATATCTGAAAATATTCAATAATTTGTATTTATGGATTTATAGTTTGGTACATATTCTTCAACTATACATACTATCGCTATCGACAGTTGGATCTCATGTGTTACATGCAACTAGTTATAAAAAAAAACATACGAAAAAGAAAATAATTAAAATGATAAAATACCATAGTATAATATTGACTTTATCGCAGAGTAAAATATAGTAGCACTATGTCATATATAGTTATAGTAGCACTATGTCATATAATATTATACTTGTCACTCATGATTCAATTTTATCCGATGAAACTCACGCCTTGTAGCTTCAAAACCACTTTCATTTGTTCACTGTGTAGTCTTGTCATATTATCCCCTTGGTCGTCTTGATCGCCTCTTTCCTCCCCACTTCCAACATCTGTAGGTACTACCATACTTGTTGACTTGTGTTTTGTTATTTTTACCATTGGTTTATTCGCACTTGTTGGATTCACATGAATGATGTACTTTAATCATTGAGGAGTACATTAACCAAGGATTATCGACGGATAATTCTGGATGAATGTCCATGACAATACATGTTCAAAACACTGAAGTTTTATTTTCATTGTGTATTGTATAATCGATACTGACCGCTATTGGTCTATCAATTATCATTTTGATACGATGGCCTTAAAGAGACCGATACCAGTCAGTTTAAAGGTCAATTCGTGAGAGCAATTTTTTCACGTTCGTTATTGCAGAACTACATAATTTTTTGGTAATTTTAGACTTGAAGGTGTTTCAAATCTACACAACTCTGTGTTTGCGAAGCAAGTACGTATATTTAATACTATTTCTATTAAATATCGTTATGATATACGAGTGTTACACGACCTACAAAATCAAGTCAAATATCCCACATCCTTTATTAGGTACCTACAACATATTTTTTCTTCTCCTTCCCTCTCTTATTTCAATACTTTATTATTTCCCTCTTTTTTTTCCTCCCAATCCCATTTTTGTACTGTTTTGAGCAACATTAATTTATGTTGATATATTATAAAAATATAAAAATACTTGGTAGTAATTCTATTGTATTTATTAGATACAATAGAACTATTACCATAGATTCATTTGCATTATATAACTTTTTTTCAACCGTTCAAAAACCAACATTTTTATACACCTGTCATGTAATTTTTTTTATACAACCACTAGTTTCAGTCTTGTAGAGCATTATTCTGACGATGTGCCTTGCACGAAACGCGTCGATAATCTAATAAATACAATAGATGTTTTTTAACAGATTTTTAATTATCTCAATAGAGACGAAGTTGGAATATTTATTGTAGGAGAACCGGGAAATCAAGGCACCTACAGGGCTTACGACCTGTCATCGGCTGGTTTACGTGATCACTTTATTGTGAACGTTGCGCAAGCGCATAAAGTGATCACGTAAACCAGCCGATGACAGGTCGTAAGCCCTGTAGGTGCCTTGATTTCCCGGTTCTCCTACAATAAATATTCCAACTTCGTCTCTATTGAGATAATTAAAAATCTGTTAAAAAACATCTTTGACTCCCGACAGGGAAAAAAATCCAATGTTTGCGCATATGCAATAATAAAAATATATTCGAAATACAATAGAACTATTACCAAGTATTTTTATATTTTTATAACATATCAACATACAATGGAGTTCTATCAAGAATAAATTGTCGATCGACAAACTAAATTCAGTTAAAATTAATTAAATTTATTTATTACATTGTATTTATTTGTTAGTTTATACGAGATACAAATAAAACAAATTTTGCTTCCTGTTGCAATACGATTCTAATAGCAAGGAGGTCAGTCATGTCCGTGCAGTGTATTTTTTTTTAACTCATTTGATACCTATCAACATTTTAAAATGAAGTTCTACTGTGTTGATAAAAATTTCTAGATACATTAAAATCAATATTTACTTTTCTGTAAAAGGTCTGTCTGTACATAATTAGATTGAAACGTAAGTTTTTGCAGATCGTTAATTTTATACCAGTTTTTCTTAATCATTATTTTTTATTAATTTACTTTTCGTCGTAATATATTGGTTCGTCAGTAGGTAAAAGTGCATTTTCTCAATGAATGTTTTCAGTGTTGTAGCAAAAATATAAATATTACAAATCTGAATATGACCGCTAACAAAGTTGGATGGGTTCCAATTTCCCCAAAGAAGCGCCATTGCTGATGTCATAATCATAACATGGTTTACTCTATAATATAAGAATTTAATGTCAATACATGAAGTAGGTACTTCAAATGAATGCTGCCGTGGAAAGTTGTTGGTCCTGATAATATCGTATGGCTCTGGATCTTCTACTAATAATATATCTTTGACTCGTTTGGTAAAAAATGTTACTTAGGTGCTGAATATTTATAAATAAAATTGTTTACTTGAACAATTTCACTAGTAGTTAAAAGGCGGGTCTATAAGGCAATCTATTCCATTCTAGGTGAGTATTAAATAAATTCGGTAAAATAGTATCTATATTATGTTCCATTTCTAGACAATCAAAAAAGGATCTATGCTTTAGATAATTGCACAGCTATGGGGATAGGAAGGAGGGAATTGAATATAGTAAAGTTGATTTATTTTCCAATTTTTCATTTTCATCCTTCAAAATTTAAGTAGCTTTTTTTTACAATTTGATCTTGAGATTCTCAGGGGAGTGTAATGTATGAATTTAGTGGTAGGTACCTAAAATATAACTTAATTATAGTTGTACTTACTTAAGAATATTGTGTATTCCAATTTTAGTTTATTATGATTTTGAATATGGGCATTGAATTGTAGATGTTCGGTAAATGTGGCAACACTCCCAACCTTTTCCTCTCCTAAAATATTGCTACCTACATATAACAGTCAGCTGTACGATACAGCAATGTATACATCTTCTCAACTCGTCGTCATGTACGCCACACACAGTTGAAGTAAAAAAAATTAGTTTCGATACATACGATCGAAATATACATATTGTATCATCTTTCGAGGATACGCATTTCCTAGGAGATTTTGATCTTCCAAAATAGGAAATGTAGTGGTGAACAAATACCTCTTGGCGCATAAGAAGCCATATATGGACATCATTGTTTTTTTTTTATTTTGAATATAAAAAAATATAAAAAATTCAAAATTGAAAAATACGTGTCTTTTATTTTTCTATTTTACACCTTAAAAATATTTTTTAAATATAAACAAAAAATTCATGCAGAAAGGGGTTAAGAAAAATATGGGAAGCTTCAGTTAACCTTTCTCATATTGTTTTTGTTATGTTTTATTGTTAGTAATTGACATATCGAGTTTTCGTGTGGGGGAGGAATTCTATGTTTCAACCATTTGCATTTGTGTTCTATTTAATTGTATTTTGATCTGTTTTGTATTAATCTGCACATTGTTTTTCTTAAGTATTTTATGTATCAATATATTTTCTCCTCTTGTTTTTGTTATGTTTTATTGTTATTTTTACTCTTGAGACATGTAACATTCAACATTGGATGAAATGTCTTTAAATACATGAAAAAAAAACCTTGATAAAAAAAGATTGTTTTATTAAATACTTATATTTTGTTATGTGAAGAATAAAACTATTTCTGTTATAAAAAGAATAAATATTATACTAACTTTTTTTTTTTAACAGATTTTTAATTATCTCAATAGAGACGAAGTTGGAATATTTATTGTAGGAGAACCGGGAAATCAAGGCACCTACAGGGCTTACGACCTGTCATCGGCTGGTTTACGTGATCACTTTATGCGCTTGCGCAACGTTCACCAATTATGCCTTTTAATGAGATCCCTATCAATTCAATTTTGAAAGTTCTATATATTGTAATAAAAAAATCCAATGTTTGCGCATATGCAATAATAAAAATATTCGATATTATACTAACAGTCTTAATCTCAAATGAATCATAATTTCAATTATATTTTTATGTAAGTATTTTTGTTATATCTATCTATGAATTTATGCATGTCATGGCGTTTGCCTTCTTCCTTTGTTGGTTACAAAGAAGTATTATGGTGTGGTGTGGTGTCTCAGTCACGTATCTCATTGATTTTTTATTTCTGTTTGCCAAAATTGGCTCACGTTCTTTGTAACCAAACCAAGTTCTGCATATTATTAGATTTTCTATGACAACTTATCCATGACTGTATTTGAGATGACTATTTTATGATTTATTTTTCCTTGCACCCGGCGCAAGTGGCGAGCTTATTGCAAAATCTCAATTATTTTAAACTAACTGGTTATTCCAAATATAAAAATTTCCCTGGTTGAGAATTGAACCCTGGACCACTTAGTTGAACATGGTCCTTTTGAGATGGAAAGGTCGTTTTTCTTTTGAAATATATCCTCTTGTTTATTTTTGTTATTTATATGTAAACTGTTTTTCGTCCCAATAAATTGTATAAAGCTAATATTTATATATGTATAATATGTGCTACAAAAACATTTAATTAAATAAAAATATCATTCACATTACACCATTGATTGTTTTCCTTAGAATGTGAATGAGAGGGGAAGCCTATCTTCAATGTACCCACGCAGTATAAGTTGCTGTGACCAAAATATTCAAATAACCGAGGTAGTCACACTTAAGTAGTCATACTTACATATCCCCCCTCTTTCATGATCATTGTTTACGATTAAACTTTCAATTTGGTACCTTTGACTTTTTATTTTTTTTATTTTATACGATACATAAATTCAAATTTGCCGAAAATGTAAAAGAAAAATACATATCTAAATACTGTGAAATAATATAAACGGTAATAATGGGTATTTTAAATCAAAGAAATGATTTGGTCTACATAATATATATTTTTTCCTGAATCCAAGACGACCGTTTCAGCTTATTAGGCCCTTATCAACTAAAAAAAATATAAACGGTAATGGAAACAATTACAAACAAGTTTGTACCCTTGATTATAACACAACATGATGTATTTTATCATAGATGTAGGGGGCAAGTCCGCCCAAACAGCGGAATGAAAACCCTTCGTATAGCTATTCGATTTTTTAAATTTTCTATATAGAATACTCTTGCTACATAAGTTTAAAGCGTGGGTTACCACGGAAAGGGACTTGCCCAGCTGGTCCAATGATTTTTCAAACTTTAATGAATTACGATCGAATTTTGACCACTGCGCGACGCGATCACTAATTATTATAATTAATTTATAATCATCTTTTAAAAATACCGCTGTTTGTTTGTCTTCTTGTTAATTGTATGGCAAAAGCTAAGAGATCCAAGACGATGAGTTCCAAGTGTTTCCATTTCTTCGCCTGTATTTCTGGTAGACGTCGTCCAGAGATGATTTCGTTGGCTGCTGTAACATCGAATCATTTGTAGACAAATTATTTAGTCATTTCCGCCTGATCTACTCACTAGTCTACTCTATGCTCTATTGAATCTGAAAAGTCGATCGTTGTATCAAAATGAGTTAACTCATCTGCGTTGTGCAGTTGGCGGCCTTGCAAAATAAACGTTAGGCGATTTACAATTTCATCGTGCATTGTTGGCCAACAGCAAGTAGCAAGTCCAGTACAGTCCAATAATATTCTAATTCCCCAGTATTATTATTTATTTAAGATTTGGTGCACGGTTAACATACAATATACATAATATCAATCAAAATAAATCAACAGTGTACACCAAAATCCCACAAGGCACAGCCTGTCTGTGGGTATACTTACTTACTTACATACTTCCGATGGCCATACAACTCCGGTAGAGCTTTAGCCTCCTGAACAATAGCTTTCCAAGCCTTCCTGTCAGCTGCAGTGGGCTCCCAGTCATCACAAGCATTCAGCCGAGATCTGAACGTGCTGAATGCTGAATGTCTGTGGGTATACCAATTTAAGAATAGTCAAAAGCATTTTGTTAATAACATTAGATATTTATAAAAAAGAAAATAAAGCAAAGTGCTAAGGCAAGAAACAAGTACACAAAATATAAAGAAGACAAATTAAATATAAAACATACATACAAAAATATTATAATATACAAAACATCAATAAGTATATATGAAACAACAGACTGACGGCGGTCCTACCAAATATCATACCCGCAGTCGACAACAACAATACTTAGGATATGAATGTCGCAGATTAAAAATAATAAAACAAAAACATCGTTGAACTTACACAAGAGCAGCAGTAGGGACCGCAAGAAGCGTCCGTTCTTTCCTCAGGCCGTTATACGTTATGGTGAGCGTCTATTACACTTCATATAGAGGGTAT
Organism: Molanna angustata; assembly: GCA_963576475.1. Lineage (NCBI taxonomy): Eukaryota > Metazoa > Arthropoda > Insecta > Trichoptera > Molannidae > Molanna > Molanna angustata. Next base: position 24,045,460 of record OY754982.1, read on the forward strand.
ACAACCAAAATGCACCAAGTCATATTTTGATGATTTTTATCGGGGGTATTTTATCTACTCAATCAACTGGTTAATTTATTATAAAAATATTTAATTACATATAATATGCGTGATCTAAAATTCAAAGATTGACATAATCAAACAAATACCACCAAATATTTTCTCTTTCTCAAATATGCAAATAAAGGATGGAATATTACGTTTCTTACTTCTTACATTTTACATATATGTATTTATTATAATTCTTTCATGATAATTATAGTATATACATATATGAATTTATTCGCAATGATTTAATGAAAACTGAATGTGAACTGACGGACAGTGGAAGGCGAGTGAAGATTGCCACAAAATGCTTCTAGAAATTTCTCGAATAGTTTGTTCCAGTATGGGCCACATTATTTTATTCTTAATAATTTATTTAATATTTTTACTTACGAAATAAAAATATGATAAAACAAAGTGTATTTTGGTAGCAGTAAAACATTTTAAACATTTTAATTTTAAAGTTTTTCGTTAACATAGTGGAATTTGAATTTTATTTATACGAATAAAATTGTGGATTGAAATTGTGTTTTTTTTATGCAAAAAATTCAAATTAAATTTATATGTACCTACATAAAAATAACTTCAGATGAACTAACTAAAATTCAACAAAATCAGCCCCCCCTAGACAACGTGTCATTTAGCTCAAGAAAAGAAACAAAAGTTAACTCAATGTGTGGAAGTTACAGTTGCCAGTCACGTGACAACTTCGCTTCCATACATTGAGTTGTCTTTTCTTGTTTCTTTTCTTGAGCTAAATGACATGTTGTCTAGGGGGGCAGATAGGTCGGTGGCAGAAAGGGAATGTAGGAAGATGTATTGTTGGGGCTGCTCCATTCCATTTAATTTGCAATATTTTGTTGAAGAAAGTGTTCATTGCATGTATATTATTTTCCTGCATAAAATCCACTCGGACATTTCCTTTTTCGTACCTTCCGAATTTTCCCACATTTTTGTCTGTTCAGATAGTCAGTTAGGTACCTATTTTTGCGTTGCGTTTTTTTCAAATCAAACAAAATTGATTATATATTTGATAATATTATTCTTCATATTTTTTTTCCTTTTATCAGGACGAACGTTTTGGCTGCCTAGTCCCTCACCAACTGTTAAACATAGTAATTTTTTTAAAACCTCAAAATGGTGTTCTACCACATAAATACCATCAACATTGACAATTAAAAAACAAGGACATATTAATTTATTTAAAAAAATATACATAATATGACTTAGTGCATTTTGGTTGTATACAATTATTTATATTGCGTCATCCGGTACAAGGCCATTGTGCCGGTGATTGTACTTGCCTTTTGACAACGGCCGCTCGTCATTCATTACATTATGTACTACTAACTTGACGATAATACATAATATGATGTGCGAAACCTTTCGATCTTTATTTTTGCACCATGGTGTGGAGATTGATAGTAATCCAACTGTCGATTTGTTCAGGAGAACTTTGTTCTCTTAACATATCGACAATGTATCAAGCCAGGATACGCGAGAATTGTATGCAGAGGTCTACTTTTTTCACGGCTTTTCCAACTTTGAAGTCAAAAAACACCAACTTAGAGGCTTCGCAGCATATATGTTCCATACACGGATTTACTCAGAATTCGGAATAGAACATTTCGTGTTTCTGTGTGTGTGTGTGTGTGTGTGTGTCCGTCCCCCCCTTATAACTTTTGATCCGCTCAATTTACAGAGCCTAAAATTTCAGAATATATAAACAGTTACAGGCCTACAAAACTTTTATACTCGGAATTTTGAATTTTTGTTTCAGTCAGGGGTTATCAACTTTTTAATTTTTATTTTATTTTTCCATATATCTCAGAAACCATAAAAGCTAGAACGCTGAAAATTGGTACAAACATAGACAAATACAAAATCTCAAATTAGTTTTTTCAAAAAAATTCCAGGGTTTCTTAAATATTTTTTATTAAGAAAAGTATTTTTTTTATGATAAATTTATGAGTTTAACTACCTATTTTTCCAAAACTTTTACAATTATCGAAAAAAGCCGAAACACCCCAACTAGATAATTTAATTTTCTATAAAAAATATTAGCATTGTAGTAGAAGATCTCAATTTTTTTTAACAATTTTTTTAAAAATTGAATTTAGTGACGACATTGCTTCATACATTTTGTATGGCAGTCGCCTATACACAATATGTAAGAAGACTTAATAGTTTGATACTTCATCTCCAAACATACATACATACCATCATGCTATTTTCATATTCTGGGTAGGAAAAAAGGACCTTCCTCCATACTATCCTATCTTGACATACATTCCTACATATGTTGTATAGAAAACAAAATATCTGACAATATTCAATAATTTGTATTTACGGGTTTATAGTTTGGTACATATTCTTCAACTATACATACTATCGCTATCGACAGTTGGATCTCATGTGTTACATGCAACTAGTTAATTAAAACTATGTTCTACTAATAATGATAATAAAAAACACTTCCTTGCAAACTGCGCAAGTGGAGAGTTTATTTGCGATATGGCAATTTCTTACAACTAACCAGTGTTTCCAGCCCAGAGAAGCAATATTTGCGTGAGAAATTAATTTTAATAAATGTCTCCTCTGTTGGGGATCGAACCCAGGACACCCGCAAAGAACTGTACCACAGCTGTCGGCATTATTGATATTGGAATATAAAAATAAACACTTGTTGATTTTAATTATTCTTCTAGGGACTTTTATACGATCGATTTCGACTCAAAACTGGTCACTTGGAGACTGCTTGTATTAAATCAGGGGGGCGAGTCCCGTCAAACGGTAGAATCAAAACTCTTATGATAACCCATATCATTAGGGTTTTGATTCCATCGTTTGGCGGGAGTGCACCCATGTGTTTGCTAAAAACCGATATTTTTAATAAATATCAAAATATTCGATATATAGATACCGATAAGAAAAAAAATGTTCAAACTGGTAAGAAAAATAATAAAATATGATTAATTTGATGTTTATTTATATTATAAAAAAATAATACAAAATGGAGTATTTTTTTTAAGATCTCATGAAAGTGAAATTATGTAGGAGAACAAAGGAATCCCTAATTTTTATTATTAGGTATATTATAATACCTTCCAATACGATTGCCATTTCAGGAAAATAATCTCAACTGTAGTTTTTTTTTGCTAAGTGTTGTCAGTCAACATAAGTATGCTAATTTTCTAGTACAGAAGACAGTAAAATATCAATTGATATATTATATCCGCATAAATTATACATTTCGTGATATATATCACGATATAATATATCAGCGAACCATGTATTAAATAATTAACTGTTGAATATTGTTTAAAATATTGAACAAATCCTTATTTCCTATTTTCTTTGTAAATATCATATGCGATGAAAAATTAAATGTCTTTCTTATAAAATATAAATTATTTTTATCTGTTACCTATATTTTTTAATACTGTTAGTTGACGATCTCTGGTTCTAAGAAGAAACTATATTATGAAGCTGCATAGCCTTATCTCGCCGCGCAAATAACTATTCATATTTATTTTTATATACAGATAGGTATATTATGAATGTGTTACGTAATCTACAAGATTGCTGTTTTTTCGTAATTGAATGAATTGCAAAATGGAGATCACTGACTAGGTATATATTGAGTTTTATGTTGAGGTTAATTATTATTTTACAAATTATATTTTGAAAGATTTGATGGAAAACATGAAATTGTAAAAATCATATAAATAAACGTAAAAATCATTAAAATAACAGTTTATATTTTGATATGTAGTGATGAGCAAACGCAGTTCCAAGACCAATGTGGTCCTGGTCTTGCACACTCGAATTAGTCTTGGTCTTGCATATCCAGTCTCGGTCTTGTAACTTTTACATTTTTACTCTCCACACTATGGAATAGGGGAGAGTCATGATTTCGCAAAATTTAAGCGTATTTTTTTTTACATCAATTTCTCAATGGGTATCATGTAGAGATTGCACACTATGAGTTTCGTCGTGATGTGTTTGTGTGTATGGCGTATACGGCGTACAAGCCGTACGCCGTAGCATTTATCTTTTTTGTGTCCTCTCTACAGCCCAAACTATAAGTCCGATCGACTTCATATTAACATCATATGTGTAAAGTGCAAAGACCTAGAGCTGATTAGTTTTCCATAGACAACTTTTGATTTCTTCTCTATGAATTCATCATTTACGTTGTTTTTTTTTTGTGTCCTCTCTGCAGCCTAAACTATAATTCCGATTGACTTCATATTGATATCATAATATATGTGTTAAGTCCATAAACTTAGAGCTGATTAGTTTTCCATAGACAACGGTTCATTTTTTCTCAATGTTTCTTTATGATTTCATCTATTAAAACTGAAAAAATGCTCTCACGACCTGGAAATTAGATATATTTTAATTTGGTTTCAACTATTTATACAACACCAAGAATCTTCATTAAATTGTATTCAAAGTTGGTCAATGTTAAAAGAAAAATATCCAACGGTTTCAAAAATTATATTTTATTTAATGGATTTTTGTATGAAACTTATATGTAACAAGAGAATTTTTTTATGTTTGGCAATTTTCAGTTCTTTGATTTCATAAGAATATTAATAGCTTGAACTTAGAACTGATTAGCTTTTCTTAGATATCATAAAATTTCTTCATATGATATCACGAGTCAAAATTTTCAAAATGCTCTAACGCTCTTTAAAACAAAATTTATCTGCTTTTATTAAAATATTTCATACAACATAAGCATTCTTCACCTGCATTAATAGTTTGTCTATCTTAAGATAAAAATATACTATCGTTAGAAAATTTATATTCCTGGTAGTAAAATTTAGAATGAATAAAATATTTCATATAACATAAGCATATTTTACCATATTGAGATTGTCAACATTTGAAGAAGAAAAAATAAACGCTTACTATGGTGTGGAGAGTTTAGTGTTGGCCACAACCCACTCGTTTTCCTCTATTTATTTATTAAAATTTAATTATTACAATTAAGTATGACAAAAAACGTCAATGTAGAGCGTAATGCCGCGTAATAGTTTTATAATTTTTTGCGAGACAGCAAAACTCGTGCTTTCGCAAGGCCTGGTCTTGGTCGGTTTTCACCGCTGGTCTTGGTCATATCATTTTCACAAGGTTCGCAAGATCAAGACTTGCAAGACTTTGGTCATCACTAGATATATATGGGCGCCAATTAATGATTCAGAATCTTTTCAAGGGTGCGTTTTTAGGGGTTTTGAGGCATTATAACATTTAAGATGGGTCGATGGCAGAGCGGTTAGCGCGCTGGGCTAGTAATCCAGTGGTCGCGAATTCGAATCCTACCTCGACCGATTTCGTTCACCTCTAGCACAAGCATCTATGCTTATTTTAGGGAACGTAGGAAGATGTATAATATATGTACTTGTTTAACAAGGACATATTCATTTTTTCTTTTAAAAAAAGTTAATATTTGATATATTCTATGGTTTATAATAATTCTTCCACCTTTATCTATTTATCTAAGTATAAACTGAATAGTTTATAATGATAATAATCAAACACGTGATCCATTTCGACAAAACAGAAGCCACGTGGGTATCTAATAATATTGTATACTTACATATAATGATAGGTAGATACTACTTAGTTAACAATAGATATATGTATGTTGGTATATACCATGACCTTAGTGATCAATCCATCATTACGCTAAGCGATATATAATTGCTGACGAGATATGGGTAACATGTGGTGGAATCTGACGAGCGTTCTCATCCATTGTCTTCTACAGTACTCATCAAATAATGGCCGACGTTTAACTAATTTGCCGAAACTCGCCTAAGAAATGTGTACCCACCTGCAGCCGTATTGCCGAGCTTGAGAACGTTAGTATTGTGGAATTAGCGTAATTTAGCAGTAACTCAAAGAGCCACGGAAAAGAGAATGCTGGATATTTCGTTGAGGGATAGAAAAACTAATTTTTGGATAAGAGTGAAAACCAAAACAACCGATGTTGTCCAAAAGGTTGCCAAGCTGAAGTGGAGCTGGGCAGGGCATGTCGCCCGAACCACATATTCCAGATGGACTAGGAAAGTGTTGGAATGGCGACCTAGAACGAGCAAAAGAAGTGTTGGAAGGCCTCAAACAAGGTGGTCTGATGTTGTAAGACAGTGTGGCTGGAGGCGGATGGATGCGATTTTCCCAAGGTATGGAGCTGTGGAGGACTTAGGGGGAGGCATATGTCCATTACTGGACTGAAGAAGAGAGAAAGATTAGTGTAGAAAACGATTATAACATCTGCAGGATGTATTAAAGATTCAATCAACCGACTATAATTACTGGTCTTTGGTAAAACTATCGTTTTAAAATGGCTACGTCCTATGAAAAGAAATCGAAGTGTTGCTTTGTCGCTGTTTTTAATGATTATATCACATCATACATATCATTGAACACAAGGTAATCATTACCTCTTGTCTATTTCATATGCATAAATACTTAAATGGTCATCGATGCCACACCCATTAATGGTAATCTCTGATTTTTCTAATTAATTTCACTGCTCGGGGGCATTTTGAATATCTCTTACTTTAATAGACTTGGGGGGCATGTCTGGTCCGACCGGCGAAATCAAAACCCTCGTTATTACCCATATCATGGATATAATTATCGTATGGAGTTCTATGACATCTAAAGATATTATAGAATTCCATATAATAATAATATGCATTATATGGGTAATCGTGAGGGTTTTGATTTCGCCGGTTGGACCAGACTTGCCCCCCTGGTGTTACATGCTACTGAACTTCAATAGATATCAGATGCTAACACTGCTCCGTAATTTCGTTTTCATAAGGACCAATAGTCACTCACATTCAATTGATTATTAAATATAAAACGGGTTAATCGAATATATATTTTTATTTGCATGTACGCAATTTATAAGGACTGTTGTTTTCATTGTTTACAAATAAACCAATTTCTCAATAGATGGCGTTATAAAAAGATTTCTTCGTTTCTTCATAGATGGCAATAGTAATAATGTCTTATTTTCAGGTGAATTGTTATACATTTTTCAAATATATAGAACTTTCAAAAATTACATTTATAAGGGAACTCAATAAGAAGGCATAATTGAACGTTGCGTAAGCGCATAAAGTAATCACGTAAACCAGCCGATGAAAGGTCGTAAGTCCTGTAGGTGCCTTGAGTTCCTGATTCTTCTATAATATCCCAACTTCGTCTCTATTGAGATGTTAAAAATTGATTGGTATTTTATAAAGCACCGTTTAATGCTTCAATATCATTCCAACATTTGTACTGCTCTACAAAACAAAACCGTTTTTTTTACTGTTTTTTTTGTATGAGAGATTTTTCTAACATTAAATATATTGTAATATGTATTACACTTGTCCTTCCTGTTGCCTACCTCGTTCTGTATTCATATCGTTACGTAATCGGCTCCGGGGAGGTTCACTTCGGCCCTTTCCTCTATATCCTCGCCTCCTCTCGTTTCCTAGAAAGAGACTACACTACGTTATCCGTCCATTGACTCGCGATTCGCACAGGCGCGAAAGGGACGACCGTATGTACGTACGCTAAGCTATCGTAGTGAACGTTTCTCCGCTCAAAGTTGGCTTCGCATCTCCGATGTGCGTGTGTTCTATTTCCATTTCCTCGTTTTTATGGTTTTAAATTTAAATAAATCCAGTCGATATAATGTCGGCATTTAGAACTACTGGTTAAATTAAAGGAATAAAAATACGAACTTATTTTTATGCCATTCTGATGATAACAAAAGGGTAACGTACAAAAATAAAAATTTGATTTTAATATAACAATAACAAGTATAGTTGTCGCCAAACATCTTGATCCGTTTCTTCGAGAAGGGGGGCGATTTGCACGTAGGTATACCAACGAACCAAAAAGACTCAAATCTGCGCTCTGCGCACCCGGAAGCCGGGTTCAATATATTTGGCGAATACTATAATTTTAACTGATCAGTCCACCTGTGTGTGCCACTGGTTTTACCCAGTGACAGGAGGAAGGAAAAGAAGGAATATTTGCCTGCCTTTCCTGGCGGTTCAGAATTTTCCCAGCAATGTCTCCTGATGCGCACTTCACACAATATTAAGACACTAAATTAATACAATTGAATAATGGTGATGATTGATTTGGATGAATTTAATTTGATATTTTCACTGAGTTTGATGCGAGTCTGAAACATAAAGGTCACACGGTGTGGTCTTGATGATGACTGAATTTTGCAGGCAAATATGTGGGTATGAAAGGGAGTAGGTAGGATAAAATGCAACAATATTAAATCTCAAAATATTGAAATGTCATTACAAATACCTACCCATCCATGTGCATATATGTATGATCATATCGTTCACTATAACATAATTATAGCGAACACCACCTTTGATTTCATGTTACATTTAGGTACTCACTGCTGGTGACAAAATAATGAATTATTCCTGCCTAGTGTGGATAACGGGGTAAAAAAGGGAGTTAAATGACGCAGAAGGAACGTTAAGATTATTTGAGTAATTCTTAATTTTATACTTAATACTTTAAAACTTATACCATTCGTTAATAATAAAGCAGTTGAATTTTGTAATTGTATTGTATATGGTGCATTAACACATTAACCGCATAACGCAGTCGTTTGTAGGGTGTTGACCCTGACTGGGTTGGATGCGGTTAGTAGGACTTTGGAGTAATTTCGTGTTTGCCTGGCAATAGGTAGGTTCTTTATACTGGGAATCGGAAGACTTACTCCAAACACCGCTGGCTGACTTGAGACACGGTCTATGATTTTGTTTAGGAAATGATAACATTAGATGGAACAATGTTTTGCGGTCTCGTATAACATAATGGGTTTTTCGATCCCCGGGGTGAGGGTTTCGTGTAGTTGCTAGGAATCCATGTTTTTAACTGGTACATTAAACTATCATTTTGCATACACTCCTTTCTGGCTTTGTTATTTTTTATTCAGACTATTTTTCAATTTCTTAATATTGTGTTCTTACATCTGTGCCTACGTCAATCGAAGATTTATTTCCGTTCTGTACAAGATGTATGTATAATGTATAGTGGACTATTTATTTATTTATTCAGATCATAATATTATAAAAAAAGATAGCAGTGATAGCCCAGCGGTAAGGTCGTCGCCTCCGATGGATGAGTTCGACGGTTCGAATCCGGGCGGGGCACGCACCTCTGGATTTTTAAAAAATCAATATCCGGGTTTATATCACTAGCTATGTGTAGCCATGATCAAATTTGTCTGGTTCCAATTCGCCAATTCCAGGGTCATGGTCAAAGCGAACCCCGATAGAAACGGGACAAAAGCGCTAAGGAGAAAGAAGAAGATAATATTATAAAAAAAAATAAAAAGATAAATGCTTCACTAGACAGAGTCTGTTCCGAATCAACTACCTGTACAGTTTACATAGTTATTACGTTTCATTACAAAATATTATATTACACAAACATATTATACAAAAAAAAAAAATACAATATAATAAACAAATCTAAAGTAATAAAGCAATCAAAATGTTAGTGTTTGTGTGTGTGTGTGTGTGTGTGTGTGTGTGTGTGTGTATGTGTGTGTGTGTGTGTGTGTGTTTGTCTCACGCCTTCTGAAAAACCAAGAGCATCTAAAAATCTAATTTATGTGCGAACGTGTACCTGTATACCTGATGCAGTGTCACGCTAAAAATAATGCGATAAAAATGCTGAATTTTAAAAATATTTCAATAATTATTTTTTTCATACAAAATTTTCCAAGTCGTATCTGTCAAAAAAGTGTACATTTTGCACGCAAATATCTGTTAGTTTAAAAGTTAGAAGTACGTATTTACACGAAAAAAATATATTTTCAAGTATAACTTAGCGTTTGAGTGAAAAACATGGTGAATATTTTGTATAATTATAATGTTTAACTTATTTTTAAAGTAAGCGTTTTGTACATGAACGCCGCCATTTTAATATCTTTTCATACAATATTTCATTTTCCTACCGAATGAATATGTTCTTGAAAATAATAAACCTTTGAATTAAATGTAATTATGAAATAATAAAATGAAACACAAGACATTACAGCAAGTTTTAAGACATATATTGTAAAAATGTGTTTATTATTAGTAAAGATATAGGCATAATAAAATTGAATAATTTGTAAATAATATTTGATTTTTCTGACAATCTTCATTTTTATGGCATCGAACAAACCAATGTATGTAGGTACCTACATATTCAAAAAATGTCTCAAACCATTTGATATTTTTTACGTATTGGAATGGTTACTATGGTAACGGAAAGATTCTGATATTCAAATAAAATTTGTTATGAATCGAATTTATTTAGAACATTGTTGTAGGTAGGTACCTACCTATTATTATTTACTTACATATCAACAATATACTGATTTCCTATCGGAAAATTACTTTATTTATTTATTTATGAATGTATGAATGTATGCAAGCGATGTGCTCCTAAACCGTATGTCCGATTACAATGAAACTTTGGCGAATTGTCGAGCGTGTGCCCGAGGTGGTTTCTGGATTTAAACTTTTTTTTTATTCTTCTTCTTCTTCGTGTATTTGGTCATTTTACCAATGAAAGCGGAATATCCTGGGAAAAGAAGGTCCGACTGTCCCTCCATCTCTTCGCAGGTCTTCCAGGACGGTTTCTGGATTTAAACTTTTTTCTTCTTCTTCATCGTGTATTTGGTCATTTTACCTATAAAGGTGGAGTATCCTGGGAAAAGAAGACCGTGCTTACATCTCTTCGCGGTTCTTCCAGGATGGTTTCTGGATTTAAACTTTTCTTACCCGAATGAAGGGACGGGATGTAATTGAAGGGAAGGGAGGCACTAAAGGGCCTGAAGGGACGGGAGGTATAAAAGGGCCTGAAGGGACGGGAGGTACTGAAGGGCCTGATGGGAAGGGACGTGATGAGGGATTGAAGGGACGGGATGTACTGAAGGGCCTGATGGGACGGGAGGTACTGAAGGGTCTGAAGCGACGGCTCCTGGAGTCTAATTATTTTTCTTCTTAATTTTATGTAGACCTTTAAGGACAGTTTTAATACAAACTATTTCCTATAGATTAATCTTCTTCTTCTTTTATGAAGACCTTTTGCTCAGTTTTTATACAATCTATTTCCAATAGTCTAATTCTTCTATTTTATGTATTTTTTCTTATTTTATGTAGACCATTGGGATTTTTTATACAAACTATTTCTTATAGTCTTATACTTATTCTTCTCTTTTTTATTTAGACTTTTGGGTTAGTTTTAAGTCTAATAGTCTATTGTGCAGAAATATTATTAAAGATATGCACACTTGATGAAAATACATTATGTAAAAACGAATGGGATGTGGGATGTGACGATGTAACCTGCACTAGAATCTTTTCAATACTTTTGTTTAATCAAATTTAAACCATTTATATCATCCTATTTTGAATAATTTTCAACACCTACATAATATATTTGATTTCGTTGACAATATTTAAAGAAAGGGGGTTGTGGCCATTACTGAATTCTTCACAACGTTTATATTCAAATTATTTACCATAGTTTAAGTCTTCTTCTTCTTCGTTAATGTAGACTTTTGTGTCAATTTTAAGTTCATCAGTCTAATTGTGCAAAAATATAATGCACACTTGATGAAAAAATATAAAACGAATGGGATGTGACCAACACTGGATCTTTTCAGTACATTTGTTTAATCAAATTTTAACCACATCCCAACATCCAAAATTACTAAATATTCAATAGGTAAGTACATATTACAATTTGTTTTCGATGATAATATTTAAAAATGGGGGTTGTGGCCAAACCAATCTCTTTACAACGTTGATAAACAGTCATATTTAAAACCATTTCGCATAGTCCATGCATGCAGAAATTGTATATTATACTTCATTCACACTTTATAGCAATATATAAAAAATAATGGGTTGTGGCCATCACTTGAACATTTTACAATCAAATTCAATCATATTTCAAACAACTTTTCATAGTCCGATTTTGCAAAATAATTGGGTGACAATATTATAAAAACGATTGCTTTTTCCTTCACAATTTTACATTCTTGGCCAACGGCGGGACATAAAAGCTAGTACACAATAAAATTTTCTTCATGTTGAAATAAAGAATAAAAAAAATATTTCACGTCAGCCCGTAGATTGTTTAAATTCGTATTGACAATGTCAAACACATAATGTCAAAAACAGTCTTTATTATACACCAAATTCAACTACAGAACATACATAAACTATTATGAAACGATATAAATGGTACTCAAGATGGCATATAACTTTATAGTGACTGAAAACATGATATTATATTAAAACCGCCTAATGCACTATGAAGTTACATATATGTGTTAGTAAACTATCGCGCAAGGGTATCGTGCGTTAAGGCCCTACTATACCCTGGATATACGGATATACGCAAAAATGCACACTAAATTAGCTTCTAATGTATGAAACACGAGAAAATATTGTATATCACCTGATATGTGATATACAACATTTTATCGTGCGAAAATGGTAAAATTTAGAGGTTTTTTTTAAATAGCAAGAAGAGTCATTGAAATTTTATAATAATAAAAAATTCAGCCGGTAGATTTTCATATTCTCTATCGAATAAAGTAAAAATATACTTCATAGGCCTTGTAGTTTTTTAGTTACTTACAGTAAAAAAATAAAAAAGGGTTTTACTAAAACTAATTTTACAAGAAAAGTATTAAACAAATTCAAAATTCAAAAAAATCATGCAATAGATTAAAGATGTACATACAAACTGTTCCTTATTTCAAAGACGTATCTTTTGAGGGTATTAGGGAAATTATTTTCAAAATATAATGTATAGCCTACTATAGCCTCTTAAAAAGGGTTTATACGTGATTTAAATGATTGGAAACCCAAAATTTGTTATTTTTTTGCATTTCAAGAACAAACCTGACTTGAAATGCAAAAAAACTATATCGGTCACATTCACTTTGATCTTATGCATTCTTTAAGCAATTACCTACAAGATTTATTCCTCTACGACACATCATGCAGATGTTATGATCGTTTTCCACACTACTCTCTCCCTTCTTCAGTCCCCCCTTCGTCCAATAATGTACATAGGTCTTCCTCTGAGTCCTCCACAACTCCATATCTCGGGCAAACCGCTTCCATCCGCCTCCAGCCACTCTTTTTATGGGAATTCTTGCTAAATTATAAAATTGTGTGACGAACATTCACTAGATAAATGTTGAAAATACTTATAGTATTTTTTTTAATGCACACTGTTTAACATATTATTTGAGAAATTTAATTTTCCAATTGGGTTGTTAAGGTATATATGCCCTCTTCAACAATTACTAATTTTGTATCAAATTCCAAATTTTTCAATTTTGTCTAAATATCTAATGAATCAAGCTGGAAACAGTATTAAGATGCATTGTCATCGGTAATATACAAATTCTGAAATTTCAGAGATCTAACAATCAATTGAAAATTCCAGTACGCCGTACGGACAGACAGGTGAAGTTAAATAACTGTGTATTAAAATAGGATATAATCAAATATGAACTGTTTATTTTAATTATATTATTTACAACTTATAGAGATAATTCATTGGACACAATAACTGCATCTGTAGTTAGTTGTGAATCAACATTGGATTATAATATTGGTTGCATCATGGGCATATTGTGAATGGTATTGTATGTATGTGAATTGCATTGAACTGGTACCTAATGATTGTTTCGGATGTAAATAGGTAGAAAAATAATTGACACTCACATCGGTCGACAGGAAATCACATTTATTAATTCAACCCGATAAAGAACTGATGACACTTGACACTATTGTACGATGACGTGATACGTGACTGTCTCCAAAGGAATCAAATTGCCATACCATCACGCTATGTCTCTAATGGGGTAGGTAGATAGAACCGAAAACAATGTTTTCATCTTGGCAAGCAAGCATTTAACGTCTCATACTACATGTCCCTCTGTTGTTCGAGGTTCTTTCGCATTGTCAAACCACTTGGACTACCGCATTCCATTTCTGTCCATTTTATATTATTGTCTTCGTCAGTCGATCTTCATTCATTCTTCACATGAATGAAGATCGACTAGGTACTTAGAATAGTGCTTCTGATCCTTCGCTGTTAAGTGGTCATAAAAATTGGGTTGGATGACACGAGAGAAGTCATCTCAAGTCCTAAGGACATCTCAGTTACCCGTTTTTAGTGCATTTTTTACAACTTTACTATAATCTGATGCTTAGCTAGATTCGGCCACACAAAAAACTGGATGAACATCGGATTATAGTTAAATATGTATGTAAAGCCCCATATGCCAAAATAGCATGATTTGTTCCGATGTGAGATAACGCACATTTCGGCAATGTCGACTTTTAAAAATATATCGGTTTCCGGTTTGTGATATTACTAAGAATTATTTTGATGATAAATTAATGTTGTAAGTTTTAAGATGTGGTGTTTGTGTAGTTGCTGACAATATTATATCGCACGCTCCAAGGACAGAGAGTTCATTTATGTATATAAACATTAATAAACGTCGAAGAGGAAAATATATTTTATAATTAAGAAACATCTAGAAAATATCCTTTATAAAATATCCAGAACTTTTGATTTTAGTGATTGAGATGCTGTTAGCTATTTTGGCGAAATTCAATTAAGATTTAATTTTAGATGTTTTCTCTTTTTTACAGAAAACACGTTACGGTAGTTTAGAAGGAGAAATATTCTCGCCGCGGAATGTAAAGTTTTTTGGTTTTCGTTACTATTACTGTAAACTCTCATTCGAGATTATGCCTATAATGTACTACAGACCAGAAACTTAACATATGAATTTGTTCCTTAAGTTTCTAGTCTGTAGAACATTAAAGATATAATTTAGAACATCTCATAGACTAATTAAGAGCTTAGAATATGTTTTGAAAAAATCACTAATCTGAATCATATTTGCACCCTCTAGTGACAAAGATGACAAAATGTTGGAAAGTAGTTTTAAAAAAAATGTTGTACTTGTATAGCACAAATTGGGTCACCCACAAACTTTCGGGTGTGTTAAATGAATGATTGTTATTGAGTTTACATGATCTGTCGACATATTTCGGAACAGTGGTATTAATTCGTTGAACCTTCAATTATTTTGATGCGATTTGCTGTGTTGGAACTTAAGTCGCCCTCGAGTCTGGCGATGACGATTGTTCTTCGCGTGACCCGGGATCATAACAAGCCTTACATAGTCACCAGGTAGGGTTGACACATCATAGGTCGCTGATATTTTGTAACAACCATCTAAACGTTAGAAATCTAACATTTCTAAAGCATATCGAGTTCAAAAATTAGTCCATTGGCGTCTATCTGAGCAATCGGTCATAATTCCATACTTTTTAACTTGTACAGAAAAATATAGTTATACTGTAATCCTCCACATTATCTAATTATTTTTCACACGCACTGGAGTTGTACTATTGACTGCATATACACATTGATCAACGTCTTTGGCACAAATAGTCCTGTATAGGGACTGGCTGCCTTACTAAAAAAAAAAAAAATATATATAAGTAAATAAGTATACAAAAGTGGGTTTATTACCACGAAGTGAATTCGGTATAATGCAAAACAACAGGGAGATAGGTACATAAAATACTACTTTGATATACACATCTATCACATCAATATGGAAAGGATTGTGGGAATGTAAGGACACAGAAGGTATGTGTAACTTTCAATAATCATTTGATATATATGTAGTTTTAGTGTTTTTTTCTTAAACATCGTCCGATCATCACTTAGGTTATTCCATAGTCGAGCAACTTGAAAAGAACTAAAAGTTTCAGTAGTGTGAATGGGCATAACTAGTTTTAGTATGATTATCAGATTGTATTAATAAATAAGTAAATAAAACAAACTCGTATTGTATTTAATGTTGTACAGTTTTGCTTCCTGGGCCGAGTTTCGTAAACGCAGTTCTAAACCTTTTGGCTAAAACAGTTGATATAATAGAACAAAGCCACCTGTGTCCATATTGTTTCTTATAAATTAATACGAAAACTCTTTGACCTTTGTTCGTGAACTTACGATTCGTATTCTTCGTCTGTTTTTATAACATTCATTGGGTGATGGTACAAGATATACATACTTGCCTATTGTAGATTGGCGCTAACCCTAGACTGTGCGATAGTTTACTGCTTACTACCGATGCCGTTATACCGTTATTCAGTCCAGTCATGAACCTTCCCCGCCATACATATATATTTCCATTGCTAGCGTTTTCCTCGAACATACCAGAGTCTTCGGGTACTTACTTGTCTGGCGATGTATGAAAATATTAATTTATTCCCAGAACTCCTGTATAAATCAATGTTTACGGCCGTTCTTTTGGTCGCCGAATTGTATTCTTTGCTTCCTCGTGTGATATTTTATTTCATTTACGTCTAAATTATTCTAAAATGTAATTTTGAATGTGGGTTTAAAGGTCGATGTGACTTGTATTATACATAGTTCAACATTTTTATGTTTAAATTAAAAATTGAACCTGTCTGAAGAATGAATACATCATCAGCATTACTTTATAGCTTTATTGTCTTAAAACAGTAATAATTCCTAGTCTGACAGTCAAAAATATGTAAATTAGTTGAACAACTCGCATGTTGCCAGGGAGTTTTACAATTAATGTATTTTGTAACTTGTTCTCATGTCTTTTTTCTTAAATAAATAAATTATTAATATTCCTGTCAATTGTTTATATTGTGTTTATTTACAAATAAAGACATTGTGATCCTATGACTTCTTCATCTTTTGATAGATCAGTGATTTGTTTGATAGGAGACTATCATGGTCACGGGATGAGGATGTCCGATTTTCCCTTCATCTCTTTGGTAATGTTCCCGGTGGCGGTAGTCGACGACCATCTGGAATTCCACACATTGTGATTTAGACGATTTCTTAACAAATCTTTTATAAGTAACATTTTTATCATGTTTTGGTGTCAAAAACGTTCAATCGAATTTCATTACTTACTGTATTTTATTGACATGACAGGCTATAAAAATATGTTGATTTATGTTAAAGCTGAACACAAAGAGAAGTTGTCGTTTTTTAATAACCGTTCTAAGAGAAAAAAAATATCCGCTTTATTGTTATTCGTCATGCATGCTTGCGTGTTAGTGTTGGTGAACAATATTTCCTACTTTTTTTATAAATATTTCTACGATACATTGTTTTTTATTCCCTTAAGGATAAAACGAATCGTATTTAATTTTTCTCAACGTGGTCGTGCCCATAATATTATTAAATCCGTACTTCTACGATTAGTTTGTATGAGAAGCGTGTAGCGACTATGCTCATAAATTTGGGTGAAAAGTTGTGGGATAAAAATATATGTATGAATAATTTATATATCACCGTTTTATAATATGAATGTCATTCCAAGTTGTCATGAAATTGTTGGCTCTTTGATATACAGTAAAACTTGGTTTCGTAATCAAAAGGAACCTCAAAATGATACAAAATAAAAGAATCAGTCGATTTTCGTATAGTATCATAAATAAACAACATAGGTAAATAAAATGAATAGTCAAAATATCTGATATCGATTCAATTCTGAATCGTTTATAATATTTAATTTTGACTTCTGGCCATAGGGACGGGCACATTATCCGACCAACTGGTATCTTCCTATGGTCCTTGTTTTGGTGAATTATGCTGTGTGGGTACTTGTTGCTGTTGCACTCTTCGCATTTAAAGATGGTGAGTTATTCGGAATAATGACCAATACACTATCACAAGTATTTTCTAGTTCGTCTGGAGTCATCGCACCCGAAAAAAACCCATAACACTGTTCAAATTAAACACGTCACCACTTTTCTACAGCAGGATAATCTTTTGAATACAGTAGATCTAGTAATTTAGCAAAATAAATACGTTCAAACGACAAAAAAAACTAATCAAATAATATATGGGTTCAGCATCCCATGAAATTTTAATTGCTCACGACGATTGTATAAATCGGATACACCGAGAATAATTAAAAGCTCATGGTATAATTATCATTATCATATATAATCTAAGATTGTTACATTTTAGCGCGGTGATGTAAATAATTGTCACTCCATTGTCCACAATAATTGACGACATTCTGAACTTTCTGTGTCATTGTTGTTTTACAGTTATGCTTGATAGACATTGTTTGGGCCAATGGACTTTTAAAAATGGATGTACAAAAACGTGCCTCGAAACTCGCGAACTTACCATACCATACCATACCATACCATCACGCCATTTCCCTATTTGGGGTAGGCAGAGAGAACCGAACGCCAGACTCCTCTCTCTTGACATACATTCCTCGCTTCATTCACGTCCATACATCGTCTCATACACGCTCTTCTATTATTCTTACTTCTAACATCTCCATCTTTCAAAATCCCATTTATGTGATCGTGCCAACTCTTTCTTGGCCGACCTCTACTTTTCATTCCTCTTTTATCAGCCTTGTATACTTTATTTATCGTATATCGATATCGATAAATAAAGTTCGCGTAACTCGCGAACTTTATTTATCGTATTGTTGGTTTCTGTGTATTTGGCTTGTAAACATTTATGCTGCTTAAATAATCTTATTAATAATAATAACAGGCAATTCCGTAGCATCATTTAATGATGCAAGATCATTCCTAGAGTGTTTTTTTTGGATCTACGAAACAAAATTGTCTTAACGAAACTTAAAACCTCCGCGGGTAATGTATTCCATTCTTAAAGCCCATTTTCACTGAAACCATGATATTTGTAAACCGCTTGTTTTCCTTCAAATAGTTTGTATTCTGTGAATCCAGACGATTTCAATGTAAAATTCTATATATAGACTCGAAGAGCGTCAAAAAGATCTGGACACTAACCGATATCGTTAGATATAAGGAGAGGTGTCATGTGATGTCAGTCTTATATACTTTTCAAAAGTTTTTTATCAGAAGTCGTTCGCGTTAACGCAAATCCGCGTGAAGTGGATCACGTTCAAAGTTATCGTTGTAACTTTACCTTAATGCTTATTAGAAACCATACAAAATAAGCATTGTGTACCTTCAAGAACTGAAAGGATAGTTAGTGTATTTTTTTGTATTAATGTGATTGAAGTATTATTTTACTCCTCTTTGCGTGAACCGGTTTCCATGTCCGAAGGGTAATCGTTGCTCAGCCGATTATCAAAGCATTTAATTTTTTGTCTATGGCTTTGGGTAACTGACACCTATGAACGCATACATGTTGATCGCAAACGCTGTTACTGTTTTTACACATCGCACCCAAGCGAGAATTACGTCACAAGTCAAAATCCTCATTTTACAGTTGAGAAAAAATAAAGTTCACTATATCGGTCAGTAAATGTGAATTTTGTCTTCTGATGTTATTCTCGCCGGGGTGCAATATATTCCACAATATATTAAATTTCCTTCCTTTCGTCTTGAAATCTTAGCAAATTTCTTATCGTTTGTTCCTATTTTTTGCTACATAGCTATAATGTAAGTTCATATTATTATATTGAATTGTTGGAATGAAATCGCATTTCATTGAACTTGACTGTATGAGTATGATAATGATGTCAAGTTGGGTCAAGGATATGGTTTTGTTCTTGAAGCAAATGAATATAATACATAATGTCCAGCCGGCTTTGGACCGGAATTCTGTAAACTAGATATGCCGCAAACAATATGAAAATACTTACAATTAATTGCGGTCAGAAGACCTTTGATGATACAATAGGTTCTAGTTGTGGACTTGTAGTATTTCAAGGGTCAGGGTTTAGTTCTACCGGTGGAATTGGCACTCATTTGGTCATGTATATTATATACTAGCCTTTATGTCCCGCCGTTGGCCAAGAATGTAAAACTGTGAAGGAATAAGCAATCGTTTTTATAATATTGTCACCCAATTATTTTGCAATATCGGACTATGAAAAGTGGTTTGAAATTTGATTGAGTTTAAGCATTGTAAAATGTTCAAGTGATGGCCACAACCCATTCTTTTGTGAATATTATATTTCAATTGTATATTATATTTCATTCAAGTGTGAATGAAATATAATATACAATTTCTGCACGCATGGACTACGCGAAATGGTTTTAAATATGACAGTTTATCAACGTTGTACACAACCCCCATTTTTAAATATTATCATCGAAAACAAATTGTAATATATACCTATTGAAAATTTAGTAATTTTGGATGTTGGAATGTGGTTTAAATTTGATTAAATAATGTACTGAAAAGATCTAGTGTTGGTCACATCCCATTCGTTTTTATATTTTTTCATCAAGTGTGCATTATATTTTTGCACAATTAGACTGATAGACTTAAAATTGACACAAAAGTCTACATTAACGAAGAAGAAAAAGACTTAAACTATAATAAATAGTTTTTAATTTGAATATAAACGTTGTGAAGAGTTCAGTAATGGCCACAACCCCCATTATTTAAATATCGTCAACGAAATCAAATATGAAGGTGTTGAAAATTATTCAAAATAGGATGATATAAATGGTTTAAATTTGATTAAACAAAAGTATTGAAAAGATTCTAGTGCAGGTTACATCGTCACATCCCACATCCCATTCGTTTTTACATATGTATTTTCATCAAGTGTGCATATCGTTAATAATATTTCTGCACAATAGACTATTAGACTTAAAACTAACCCAAAAGTCTAAATAAAAAAGAGAAGAATAAGTATAAGACTATAAGAAATAGTTTGTATAAAAAACTATTTCAATGGTCTACATAAAATAAGAAAAAATACATAAAATAGAAGAATTAGACTATTGGAAATAGATTGTATAAAAACTGACTAAAAGGTCTACATAAAAGAAGAAGAAGATTAATCCATAGGAAATAGTTTTGTATAAAATTCACCAAAGTTCTATATAAAATAAGAAAACGAAGAAAAAGAATTAGACTCCACGAACGGTCGCTTCAGACCCTTCAGTACCTCCCATCCCTTCAATCAATCATTACGTCCCTTCCAATCAGGCCCTTCAGTACCTCCCGTCCCTTTAGGCCCTTTTATACCTCCCATCCCTTCAGGCCCTTTAGTGCATCCCTTCCCTTCATTACATCCCGTCCCTTCAGCCGCTTAAGAAAAGTTTAAATCCAGAAACCATCCTGGAAGAACCGCGAAGAGATGAAAGGACCTTCTTTTCCCAGGATACTCCACCTTCAAAGGTAAAATGACTAAATACACGAAGAAGAAGAAGAAAAAAGTTTAAATCCAGATACCTGCGAAGATATGGAAGGAAAATTGGACCTTCTTTTCCCAGGATACTCCACCTTCAAAGGTAAAATGACTAAATACACAAAGAAGAAGAAGAAAAAAGTTTAAATCCAGATACCTGCGAAGATATGGAAGGAAAATTGGACCTTCTTCTCCCAGGATAGTCCACCTAAAATGTCCAGGTAAAATGACCAAATGCACGATGAAGAAGAAAAAAGTTTATATCCAAAAACCGTCTTGGAAGACTTGCGAAGAGTTGGAAGAACAGTTGGACCTTCTTCTCCCAGTATTCTCCAACTTCATAGGTAAAATGACCAAAAATACATGAAGAAGAAGAAGAAGAAGAAAAAAATTTAAATCCAGAAACCTGCGAAGAGATGGAAGGACAATTGGAACTTCTTCTCCCAGGTTAGTCCACCTTCATAGGTAAAATGACCAAATACACGATGAAGAAGAAGAAGAAAAAAGTTTAAATCCAGGAACCGTCCTGGAAGACCTGCGAAGAAATGGAGAGACAGTCGGACCTTCGTTTCCCAGGATATTCCGCTTTCATTGGTAAAATGACCAAATACACGAAGAAGAAGAAGAATAAGAAAAAAATTTAAATCCAGAAACCATCCCGGGCATACGCTCGACAATTCACCAAAGTTTCATTGTAATCGGACAAACGGTTTAGGAGCACATAGCATACATGCATCCATACATAAATAAATAAATAAAATAATTTTCCTATAGGAAATCAGTATATTGTTGATTTGTAAGTAAATAGTATTAGGTAGGTACCTACCTACAACAACGTTCTAAATAATTTCGATTCATAACAAATTTTATTTGAATATCAGAATCTTTCCGTAACCATAGTAACCATCGAACATATAAAATATTACTATCAAATGGGCTCGATACATTTTTTTGGATATGTAGGTAGGTACCTACATTGGTTTGTTCGATGCCATAAAAATGAAAATTGTCCGAAATATCAAATATTATATACAAATTATGCAATTTTATTATGCCTATATCTTTACTAATAATTAACAGACTTTTACAATATACGTCTTAAAACTTGCCGTAATGTCTTGTGTTTCATTTTATTATTTCATAATTACATTTATTTCAAAGGTTTATTATTTTCAAGAACATATTCATTCGGTGGGAAAATGAAATATTGTATGAAAAGATATTAAAATGGCGGCGTTTATGTACAAAAGGCTTACTTTAAAAATAAGTTAAACATTATAATTATACCAAATATTCACCATGTTTTTCACTTAAACGCTAAGTTATACTTCAAAATATATTTTTTTTGTGTAAATACGTACTTCTAACTTTTAAACTAACAGATATTTGCGTGCAAAATGTACACTTTTTTGACAGATATGACTTGGAAAATTTTGTATGAAAAAAATAATTATTGAAATATTTTTAAAATTCAGCATTTTTATCGCATTATTTTTAGCGTGACACTGCATCAGGTATACAGGTACACGTTCGCACATAAATTAGATTTTTAGATGCTCTTGGTTTTTCAGAAGGCGTGAGACAAACACACACATACACACACACATACACTAACATTTTGATTGCTTTATTACTTTAGATGTGTATTCCTGTTCTCATTTTGGTTGATTTTCTTTTTATAAAAAAAGTTTTAAACGGTTCCCTATTTTCGGTCCAGCTTTTGGGCTTGGATCGATTTTTTTCTATTTTACGTTCATGACACACTTTTAACGACGTCGTTAATAATGGTAGGTACCGTGTGATTAACATATTGGCCTTATTGTGATGTCGTCTGCCAATAATTGACTTTGTGATCGTTAAAATTTTACGAGCGATTGTTTGCCGTTAGAGTTGCTTTACGTCTACGAAAAAACAAACTAATATCAGCCTAGCAATGATTCCACCTGCAACAAAGTAGTCTAGAATTTATTTATCAAATTTATTTACAAACAAATGTATAAAGACGAGCTTATTGCCGTAGGGTGTCTTCCAACAAACCCTGGTAATGTGAAGCCTCAACAGAATTCGGTTCAATAGAGTATGGTTATTAATTTCAAAGCAACATCGAGACAAAAAAGTACAACTACATTTAACACATCGATCACACATACAAAAAATGTAGTTGTTAAAAATTAATAATTTACTGCTAATAATAACCAAGCAACTTTGTTATTATAGTACCTGCAAAGTTCGTTGCTAAAAATTGCCAAGTAAATAATCTGCTAATTATTTTAACCCAGTAGCTTTGTTATTATTCATTCTTTCTTTTGAAAAACGTAAAATTAATGGTAATCAAGCTTTAACATTAAAATAGTATAAACATATTTACATTACATTAAATGTAAATATTAGCAAATCAACACACGATATTTGTGAATAATAATGATAATCTTTGACGAATATCTCATCTTAATTCAATCATTTTTCAGTGAAACATGTCGAATTTGACGAGCATTATACTTTATTTAATCATTTTTTAATGTGACATATAATATTTGGCGAGAATTATACTTTATTTAATATTTTTTTAAATATATCGTATCAAATTTGAGAAATATGTATGTTAATATTTTTATGTATGAAATGTCAAATTTGACAGATGTCGAATACAAAATGTCCGTACCTGTTACTCGGTTAATGGAATGGGCCTTCACATCAACGCTAGTAAGACTAAATATATGCCAGTCACCAAAACTGTTCACAATAACCAGACCCCCACTACAATCAATATAGGCTCTCACACAATAGAACCCGTTAGAAGTTTCACCTATCTGGGATCAATGGTGACTGATGTGAACGACATATCCACTGAAATCAAGCGCCGAATATTCATGGCTAATAGATGCTTCTATGGTTTAAGAAGACATCTTGCATCTCGGGTGTTGTCGAGGAAAACAAAGGTCACCATTTACAAAACATTACTACGTCCTGTACTGACATACGGCTCTGAATGCTGGGTACTGAGTAAAAAAGATGAGACATCTCTACTGGTGTTTGAGAGAAAAATACTCAGAAAAGTATTCGGCCCAATCCAGGAAAACGGAGTTTGGAGAATACGACACAACACAGAGGTCTACAATGTTTACAAAGAACCAAACATCGTAAAAATCATCAAAACAGGGAGGCTGAGATGGGCAGGGCACGTCCAAAGAATGAGTGATGAAAGAGTGCCAAAAAGGATCATTTATTTAAAGCTCCAAGGTAGACGTAGTGTCGGTAGACCCAAACTCCGATGGCTGGATGGTGTGCAGCGGGACGTAGAAGCAGTTGGAATAAGGGATTGGAGGAGTGCCTGTCAGGATAGAGGAAGATGGCGACGAATGCTGGAGGAGGCCAAGGTCCACAACGGGCTGTAGAGCCAGTGATGATGATGATGATGATGATGATGTTACTCGGTTAAATTTAAACAAGTACATTGCTATTGGCAACCAACTTCATTTTAACAGTATTAAATTGTCAGATAATAACCAAGTGCAACTTTGCTATTTTTAATCATGTATAGGTTAATAACTACCAATATGACTTTTTACATTGCTATTGGTAACCAACTTACATTTTAGCAGTATTCAGTTGTTAGATAATAGCCAAGTGCAACTTTGTTATTTTTAATCATATATTGGTTAATAACTATCAATATGACTTTAACCGAGCCAAAAAGGTACTTTGCTAACTTTAGATTTTTTCAGTGCAGCAATTAGCAAAGGAAGGAGGTAAATGAAGGACACAGAAGAAATGTCGTTGAAGAATTATGATTCTAGATAAACAATTTCTGAATGTTTGTGCAGATTGAGATGGTGTTATTTCACTAGTCTAGCTGATCTTTACTTCTTCAGCCTATTTTCGTCCTAACGAAGGTCTCTACCATTTGTCTCCATGTCGTCCTGTCTTGTGTAGTCTGCATCCAGAATGTGCCAGCATATCATTTGGTATTATCGCTCCTCCTCAGCTTTGGTAGGTCGTGGTCGCCCCACACCTCTATTTGTCGTACGAGGTCTCCAACTCAGCAAGGTCTTACTGTTTTTGTCCACTTACCACCCGAGCTTCTGGCTACGTGGCTTCTGGCTATTTTTTTATATTCCCTTGCAATGTGGGCTTTGTTTTTATTTTTATTGATTTTGTATCTCGGTTCATCTTTCCTGGTGCCTTTAAAACTTGAAATTCAGTCTGTTATCGAACTTTTGTTTCACAACGTATCATTCAACCTCCTTCCTTTCCAATCCTAATAATCTAGTTCGTTCGACATTGATTATTTTTAATATTTTATCGTTAAGATTCAACTCCTTGATAGCTGCAATGTGCATAGCAGGCAAAGTTCTTATCATAATATTATAATTAATTAGATCCCACATACATAACAGGGCATGTTATCTACGATAGTAATATTTCATATAACTAGGTTTTTAAAATTTTATACAGATATGGGTGCTTGCGTATGTATGTAATTTAAATTTGATAATGATTACCTTAAAATGTTATATCATCAATTTATTTATCATCGTATTGTGTAATTAGAAAAAAATATGGGATGAAAAAACATTGCAAAAATAGTTTTAAAATGCGTGCCTGACGTTTCACTATGGCTGACAGTTTATTTCGTTTGTTGTCAGGCAATACATTATAATTATGTAAAAAAGAAAATAAATATTAAATACATGAACCACTTCTAAAAAAAAAAAACAAAGAAGGATGTTGTTACATACGATGGGGCGGATAGATTAAAGAATAAAGAATGATCGAACGATGGAAACAAATGTTTGTACCCGATTTAGTGATGACTAAATGCAAAACCGTGACCACTATGGTTTTAGCCTTAATGTATGAGTCTTGCAATATATACACTATCTTAAACCTATACGGTTACATGTTTGAAGCAACACCTTCACAGAAAAATACATCTTTTTTGTAGTGCTCTTCATTACTGAAGGTCGTGTCCATTTTCTGCCTTTCTTAGAGCCGATGCTACTGAGAGACCAGTTATTCTCATTATCCTAGTATCATACCTTCATGATGTGTCCATACATATGTCATCATCGGCAGTACCTATGCACATTTCAAAAGTTTTTCTTTTTAGGCATATTGGAACCTCATTATTCTCAAAGACATGTTTTATTTTATTGTAAGCTGCCCAACTCATCCCTATTCGTCTGGGTATTTCTGCTGTCTGGTTCTCTTTTCCCAGCTTAAGTCTTACTAATATTTTTCATTTTTATAGGCTAGACAGTCCTGGGAGGGCCTTGACTTAATTGAGAAGTCTCTTAATCTCATTCCATTCTTGTCTGTTACTTATGTCTTCCAGTTAGTTATGTGTAGTGACGGATTTATCGGCTCTGACAGGAGTCCATCCATCGCAGTTTCGGCCTTCCCGATCCTTAAATATTGTTATCAAAATAACAGTACTTATAAAGCTTACTAGTTTCACAATATAAATAAATATAATCATGTTGACTATTTGTGTCCTTACTTTGCATTGTTCAAACATCAATATTAGTCTATTGGTCAAACAAATGTGTATATTAACGACTCTTTCTCTTCCAAAGTCACCTGTCGCTTAGGTAATAATGCAGGTACCTGTGTGCCTGTACTCTATTAAATATTGTTTATTTATCCTATATAATGTGTATTTTATGATGATAGTGTTATCGGTAATATATAGCCACACCTCAAACCTTCCTGCGATTAGATAAATGTTTGATTTGTCTAAGTAATCTTCGTGTATTGGGTGAGCGGTGTATTGGCTAGTTCACTTCACTTCTACAATAATATTTCACTTAAAAAACCGACTGCAAAATGACTCCCGATAGGGAACAAAATCTAATGTTTGCGTATATGCAATTAAAAATTATATATTCCATTAAAAAGTTTTCAAAAGTAAAACACAGTAAGCAACAGTTGCGAATAAATAGATGGTTTGTTAAGATTTTTTATATTAAAAAGATATTTATTTACAACCAAAAATAGATTTGTTGAACAATTATCACACACACGTAACATCCATTGGTAACATCGCGCTTTTTATCTATACGGGGAAGGCAGAGAAAACCGAATGTCATACTTTCGATAGGGAACTCAATAAGAAAGAATAATTGGTGAACGTTGCGCAACCGCATAAAGTGATCAGCCGATGACAGGTCGTAAGCCCTGTAGGTGCTTTGATTTCCCGGTTCTCCTATAGTATTCCAAGTTCGTCTCTATTGAGATGTTCAAAACTTGTCAATAAAACGGGATTAAGAGACTTATGAATTCATTTAAGGCCCTCCCAGGACTGTCTAGCCTATAATAATGATAGATAGGAATTCGTAAGACAACAAACAAATAGGTTGATTTCTTTCTTTAAGAAGCATTACAGTAAATGTCATTGACTCTCGATAGGGATAAAAACCAAAATAAACAAACCAAAAATCATATGTTTGCGTATATGAACTATAAAACCAAAATAAACAAACCAAAAATCATATGTTTGCGTATATGAACTATAAAACCAAAATAAACAAACCAAAAATCATATGTTTGCGTATATGAACTATAAAACCAAAATAAACAAACCAAAAAATCATATGTTTGCGTATATGAACTATAAAACCAAAATAACAAACCAAAAAATCATATGTTTGCGTATATGAACCATAAAACCAAAATAAACAAACCAAAAATCATATGTTTGCGTATATGAACTATAAAACCAAAATAACAAACCAAAAAATCATATGTTTGCGTATATGAACCATAAAACCAAAATAAACAAACCAAAAAAACTTTTCTCTCCGGACATCTCTCTACATTCACATTAATGAATAATCTCATTCTGTCAGTCTCATTTCAATAAAAAGAAAGTTGATTCTTTAAATAACACCATGACTGGTTAGATACTTCATATTAACAGTTGTTTGTCCATATTCCACGAATAGGTACAATATCGATTTGTTGTTCCGATTTGGGTAAACAATCATCGGTCCCGCCCCGCTTATAATGGTATAATATAGGCACAAGACGTGACGATATGCATGACTATTGCATTCATTCATTCATTGTTTTGTTTGTTTGTTATTTTGTCGTTGCGTGAATCGCGGTCTGCATGTTATAAGTTATTTGTCGGTCTACTGCGACGTGGATGCGATGTTCTATTTCAGTCTTCCATCATAATATTTTGTTAACGTATGTATTCATACTAAAGTACCTACTATTTTTTCGTTATTTTGTTATTCCTTCGTCCGTAGTCATTTTCAAATTATGCCTCTTGCTATATTCAGTACAAAAAAATAATAATAAACATTCCTTCAATATAGTGAAGTACAAAATAAAAATAATAACAACAGTCAACAACTCACACCCAAAATTAGGTATGAGAGGAATACGAGATTGGGAGGGTTTAGGTAATAAATTTTGTTTATTTAAATTAATGATCACTTTGTTCAATAGTAGCGTTTAAATAATTCATTGAATGGGATGGCAATATAATTAGCATACCTATAAATACACAATTATGGATCATCAGAATTGTACTCCATCTTCCAAGAAATGATATTCTTGGAATAATAGATATCCATTCTGATGTGTATATAATAATTACACTTAAAATGTTGTATTTCATTTGTAACTATCATTAAACCATGCATAACGCTTTACTTACTTCTATAATAATAGTTTATTTCTGTTTCTTTAGAAGGAGAATATTATGATGTGTTGTTTGCATCAGCGTTTAGTACCTAATAAACTTTTTGCACTATTTGCTGTACATATGAATTAGATGCATTCTAAATATATTAAGTTTGAAATTCAATATCGCGCTGTTTCCTTGTATTACTCGCCTTTCTCAAATTTCAGACTTGTGCGAAATCCATCCACGATTGGAATCGGATATCATTTTAATTTTAGATAAATATCTATGATACTGCTGTCGATATTTTGTTTAGAAATATGTTGTTTCCATTTCATCTGGAGTCGGCTATTGTAGTTAGTCTTTCTTTTCTGTCACCATATTTCTAAATTATTTCATCATGTTTATCTACTACGTATCCTGTGTACGTCATCTAGGTCTTGCTTGTGTGGGAATCTTTAGAGTCAGATTAACAATGTGACTGCAATCGAATTTCGATGAGTTTTTCCTTTATTTTTTGATAAAATATCTGGTTCTGAAGCTAGATTCTTGTATATCAACAAAAGCTTGAAGATCTTCAAACATGATTGTTTGTTTTTACGATTTTCTAATATTTTTATATCTTGCGATCGCATTTTAAGATTTGATACACATAATATTAATAAGATAATAGCAATATTAATAAAATGTACTTAACTGTGCACTCAAAAACCCACAGCCAGTATATAAAGAAACCAACAATTAAAAAAAATAATAACATGAAAATTTTAATTAAAAAGAAACAGTAAAACAAATTGAGAAATTATCATTTAAACCTAAATAAGAAATCATTAAATCATGAAGTTTTTAAAATTGATTTCCTCTTAGCTTTTGTGTTAGTTATTCGTCTTATCATCTGTCATAATATAATGATATAATTTCATTCTAATGGTGCTAAACGAATCGAAATTCTCAAGAATTTCATTTGATATTAGGGTTTTTTAAAGGGGTCCTTTTTGGAGAAAAATAGTCCAAATCCTGTGTTTGTGTGTCTTAGAATACTAGTGTCTGGCATATTCGTTCTTTTGACGTTCCACTGACTCCTTGAAGTTCTCGTTAAGTGATGTTTCCTAATTGTTTTATCGGACGTTTGGTCTCTGTGAAGTCAGTGAGTGGTGAAGTGCCCGCATGAGACCGATGATGAGGAATAGGCATGATGACTAATTTTGAAAAACTATCTCACGATGTTTTTACGCATTCACTGTTTTCAAATATATATACATTTCTACATAAAATAAAGGTTTAGTAGCAAAAATCGCCATTTTAAAATCAAATTTGACATTTACGCCAAAAAAAGCTTGTAGTATCATGGCGGCTGCCGACCCTGACGGTGACGTCATGGTATCGTAAACTGCATATCACTACTATATGTAATATATGTGTTCTAAGACGATTTGTGTATTTATAATCAATTCAAAAGTGCATAAGTGTTGTGCGGTCCCTAAATGTACAAACACGACGAAAAAAACACCTACTGAGGTATTTGTTTTCGTCCCACGCGAAAAAAAAGAGAAATAAGTGATTAAATTTCGCACGGCGAGACACAAGTGAATTTTATTAAGTACGCGTTTATAATGAAGTACAGTATTTGTTCCCCCACTTTTAGCTCTCAATAATATAATATTTACCATTATTTAGGCAATAAGCATATAAAGAACTTCATTAATGTCCAAACGTCAAAATAGGCCACCATAAGTTTCCCGCGTATGTTTTTAGCTTATGAACACATAATGTAGAGAGAAGAAGGAGCATATTTTATCGATTTTCGAGATGTAAGTTGTATTTAAATTACAGATAAATAAAGTACTTATATGTACTTATTATTAAGTTTTTACGTTTCGAAATTCTGATGAACAAAAGTCTTTGTTCGACGCAAAGAAATATCCGACCATCAAAAGTTCCATTCTAGTTAAGAGTAGTTAAGACAGGCAGAAAAATAACTACTATGGCTGCTATTGCTAAAAATAACGATAGCAGATAAATATAGCTTGTTATGAACACAATACAAATAACGAGCGCTATGTAATAATTCGTATGCTGCTAAAATTGTAACGATGTTTTAAAACGCATGCTTCGCGTAATCGCCGTCGTTTCGCAAATCGCTTCATTGCATGAAAAAAATATAGCTTGCTAGTTTAGTTTGGCAGTGACCAGCATCATAACATGTCGAACGTTCGTCAGCTCACCATCGCGTGACAAAATTGTAGAATACTAAAACTAAATTAGTTTACCATACGTTGCGAGCGTTCATTATTTATTTATTTATTCAATAAAAACTAAGTTACATACAAAATACAATTAACATAGGCCCGATATTACAGTCGGCCCTCAACTCATTGAGTTTGCCAAACTCAAGATTAATGTTAAGGGGAGATTGAATCCATTTCCGTATTACAGTGCAATATGACATGTCAGTTACTAAATCTTCAATTATAGACATATTTCACTTTTTCTGTGGTTATTATCTGTCAAATTTAAATAACCTCAAATAATACGAAATACAAAACGGGACGCTACGACTTTAAATACCATTGTTTTATTATCCAACATGGTAAATTTAATTTTTTTCACCAAAATAATGCTTTTAAATGCCCGTGTTCGTTTCAATACGGCTGTCAGTTTGTTTTGTTGTGTGGCGCCACCTTCGATACAACACTGAAACTACACACGTTGCCTAACGCCTCTAGTGATAGAAACTGAAACTACACGAGTTGCCTAGCAAATGACAGTTGACTCACAGTTAAGTACTTAATCTGCCAGAAACGTTGAGTTAAATATTTGTCGTTTTAGTGACGTATTTGAGGGAAGATTAGGTCTAAACGGACACTGTAATACGCTATATTTTTGTAAAACTTGAGTTTAGCTCTTAAACTGACACTGTAATACCGGCCCATAGTGTCCCCCGATAGGTAGGCGAGTATCTAGGTAAATTGAAACTATTTTCTTTGATGAATACTTGTTCCATTTATATTTAATTTGTTTTAGTTTTAAGTATCTAATTAAAATATTAATATATCGATAACACCAAAATAAACATAGTCCAGACCGACAATTAATGCGTATATTGTATTGAAGACTATCAGAAGAATTGACGCGACCATACTATGACGTCGTGCGCTCTGATTGTTTTTTCTCATAAAATGGCGGACTAACACATTTTGTATTTTTATATTTATAATATTATTATTATTCACTCCTATAAATTAAAAAAAAAACATTTTTTAAATCTTTATAACCTATTTTATTTTTTAAAATCATAATTTCAATGATTTTTTTCTTACAGTCATCACACCTATTACATATTTTAATATATTAATCATAATATGTATATGAATCATAACAGTTATCCCATATGTATATTAGATTCATCATAATACATTGTGTATTTCCATTTCAACCTCATGTAACACTGTACAACTCCCACAAACAATATAATTACATCATTTTATTTTATAATCAAGCAATGAAAGCCACCAAGTTATTTATTTCTGAAACGTTAAATATTCTCCACCACGTTACAATACTCGGTGCGTGTTATAACAGATGCGTCAACGATTCAATAGAGCGGATAGCGATATTATTTGGTTTATTGTCCCAAATAAACCAAATAAATCAATAAATAAAAATAGCATGTTAAAAATAAGCAGCATATTCCATATAGCTTGTTATGAAAAAAATAGCCATTTCGAACAACACAACAGTTGACAGTAACAAACACAATTGACAGTGACAATATGGTGACGTCATGCGCTCTGATTGGTGTTTCACATAAAATGGCGGACAAACATATTTTGTATTTTTATTTTAATAATATTAATATTATTCGCTCTTTTAAAATGAAAATAAATATATTTTTTCAAATCTTTATAACATATTTTATCTAATAAAATCATAATTTCAATGATTTTTTCTTACTGTCATCACGCCTATTGTGATGCGGTGATTCACAGTCGCGTGTTCCCGCACAACACGCCCTCATTTCTTCCAAGACAACAGCGATTCGTTTTGGAACACGTCCAAAACATTCAATAAAAAACGGATTCGGATCTTGCCCCCTTGTCTTGGTTACTTTTCCTGTTAGTGTTCACAATTAGGTATTACCGTGAACGTTCGACCACGTGGTGAACTGCGGATAATTGGTTCATTTTTCAATTCCGGTTTTTAAATCCAATATTTTTTTCTCAGTGCATGCGGGAATAGGATTTCATTCTTCGACATCACGACTCATTTCTAAATTTAAAATTAATTTCAAAAAGTCTAGAAATTAGACTTGGCGTGACTGTGTTTTGTAATCTATTATTCTTTTGGAATTCTTAAGTTTTACTTATTTATTTATTTAATATTGCTTCTCGGGCAACTAACAGGTACTATGCCAAATATTAATTTAACACGCACCCAATAACAAGTTGCCACATTCTGGAGACTTCCGATATTTATCGTCTCACAGATCCAACTGAAAACACAATTAAAGACTGTGTCTCCACCGGGAATCGAACCCGGGAATTTTGGCTCAGCAGTCAGATATCTAACCAACTGAGCCATGAAGGCCGGTTTTGTGTTAAGAGTTGAAATCCATTTTAAAATTAATGAATAAAATTATCAAAGTATTTTTCCACAAAATTCGATTACAATGACCGAACGTTTTCGCCGAGGCGACTCGGCATTATCAAGGTTTAAAATGAAACTAACTAATTTGAACAAAAATCATCATTGGCGAATATGTTCGGTCATTGTAATTGAATTTTGTGAAAAAATACATACATACATACATACATACCATCACGCCATGTCCCTCACGGGGTAGGCAGAGAGAACCGAACGCTAAATTTTTCTATCTTGACACGCATTCATTGCCTCATCAACATTCATACATCGTCTTATACATGTTCGTCTGTTGTTCACACTTCTTACATTTCCATCTTTCAAAATATCGTTTACATGGTCGTGCCATCCTTTTCTAGGGCGCCCGCGACCTCTTATTCCGTTCCTGTCAGCTTTGTATATTTTCTTCGTCAGGCGTTCTTCGTTCATTCTCCCCAAGTGGCCAAACCATCTCAATGTGTTAACTTTCATTCTGTTAATTACATCTTTCTTTATCTTACATTCTTTCCTTGTATCTTCATTCCGAACTCTGTCATACATCGTTCTGTTACAAATTCTTCTAAGCGATCTCTTTCATATTAATATTATTATATCGTATAAAGAGAAAAAAATGCATAAATATGCACGTTTATTACGATTTTTGGAGTAATCATATATTGCTCATTGACTGATGAAGCAAATTGTTTATTTTATTTATTTATTTTTATTTTTATTACAACTAACGGCTTAGTAGCCTTTTACAATACAAATAAAACAGAATTTAAACATTATCATACATTCAAAAACAGATTTTATTAAATAAAATAATAAATGATTATAACAAATGAAATAATAAACAAATAACAATAATATACACGTAAAAATAATGTAAGAAAAAAAACGTGTAAACATAAACATGTATTTAAAAAAGCGAAGAAAACAATTCAATGCTTGG
Source organism: Molanna angustata (assembly GCA_963576475.1). Lineage (NCBI taxonomy): Eukaryota > Metazoa > Arthropoda > Insecta > Trichoptera > Molannidae > Molanna > Molanna angustata. The sequence continues at coordinate 24,079,966 of OY754982.1, forward strand.
TCTCCTTGACAAGTGCAATGTATAGGTGTCGTTTATAAATACATACATACATACCATCACGCCATGTCCCTTACGGGGTAGGCAGAGAGAACCGAACGCCATATCTTTCTATCCTGGCACACATTCTTCGCCTCGTCAACATTCATGCATCGTCTCATACATGTTCGTCTATTGTGCACGCTTCTAACATTTCCGTCTTTCAGAATATCGTTCACATGGTCGTGCCATTCCTTTCTTGGGCGGCCCCGGCCTCTTAATCCAATCCTATCCGCATTGTATATTTTCTTCGTCAGTCATTCCTCATTCATTCTACCCATGTTGCAAAACCATCTCGGTGTGTTCACTTTCATTCTATTAATGATATCTTTCTTCATCTTACATTCTTTTCTTATGTTCTCATTTCTTACCCTGTCATACATCGTTCTATTGCAGATTCTTCTGGCGATCTCATTTCATTTCATATTATAAATACCATAAATTTTATAAGTATTTTTTTAGTAAAAATAATCTAAATATTTGGTTCGTTGTTAGTATTATGTATTTTTTATATTGGTAAATTAAAATATATTCCGGAGGACACTCGCTGACCTCCGGTAGGAGTGGCACTTTTAAGAAAATGTAATAAAGATTTTTCATTAATAGTGTTATGGTAGAGTGGCTTGTTTTTCGTACGTCTGATAATAACATCTCGATATACTTATACTTGATTCACGTCCATGCATAACATGCATGTTATTCATACTTCCATATTTAAGATTCTATTGTGGCCATCCAGGTTCATCTATTAAATGAACATTATCAGGTTTCTAATGATTTGTGTGTTGTATTGTTACAGTGAGAGTGCCGCAGTAACGGCATGACGACGGACATCTCGCTGGTGCGCTGGGATCCATCCCAAGCGCCTGGCCAGGAGATCATCGAGGACTATGAATATGACGGTGGAAACTCCTCGTCGAGGCTCTTCGAGAGATCACGAATTAAGGCTTTAGCCGGTGAGTACATTACCTACATACATTCAAACATGTATCTCTTCTTTCTTAGCCTTTTTGGAGCTGGAGCTTTTCTTGTCCACCTTCTTCTTGCGATAATAGTAATATTTTGCGTTTTTATAGCGCCGTTTAATGATTCAAGATAATTTTAAAGGCGTTGTTGGTAGTTTGGTCTTGTGCTGCTCTACGAATCAAAGCTGTTTTCAGTCCTTAAGTGAAAGTCTCTTACTTTGAGCAGTGAGGACATCTGGAGGCAGTGCATTCCACTTTATTACCGCTCACATCAAAGCAACGGTCATAGTAAGCCGCTTTGTTGACTCTGTCCAACTCTTTTAGGGAGTCGTTACTCTGTAATCCAGAAGACTTGTGAGATGCCTCTCAGAGAGCTCTTTTATCTGACACATCTCTGGAATATATTTTGGTGCTAGGTTGTTCAAAGCATTGAACAGCGTCAAACAATTTTTGTAGTAAACTCGCTCTGGACATGAGGTCATCTGTTCATCTTTTTTGAGAGGGTCCCTCTAGGGCAGGGGTTTCAAACTCAATTTTGCAGAGGGCCATATTTCAATTTAGAATGTGTAGGCGGGCCAGATTCAAATAAAAAATGTACTGAATTATTATAACATTTTATTTATTTAATTATGTAGTATATAATATACGGTTGTTTAAAATCATATGAAAGTTATAAAAGAGGGTAATTATTTTGAACTCGAGGATCCAGATACCTGACTTCTCTTGTTATTGACAAGCTCATTGATGTCAGGTATCATAATTCGTTGTAATTAATTATTTTAAGAATTGATTGGAGATGTTCATTTGTAAGTCTTGTGCGATGTTTGTTCTTATTTATTTTCATGACGGAAAACATCTGCTCACATAAATAGGTGCTACCAAGCATGCACAAATGCGAACTGCATGCTTTTTTAATTCCGAGTAGTTATCCAAACTTTTGAAATATTGTGTATAAAATGTAAGAGCGTTAACCTCTTAAAATTTTTCTTTCAAAACACTGTCGAGGATGCGGCCCACGGGCCGTATCTTTGACATGACTGCTCTAGGGCGTAGCTATACGGTCCATTATGTCGTTAATTTTTGTCCGGCGTATTCATTTATGATTTTGTCCTTATAATGTCTAAGAATTTTATTTCCATGAACCGTTGCGTGCATTTAAGTTTTTATTTGGTATTAGCTGTCAATGATACAGTTTCCAGGTCATAATATGTTAGTACAGGGAGGATGCATGTGTCAAACATGTATAATAATATTAATTTATGTATGTTTGGCGCTGCAAAGTAACATTAATATCCCTCAGCCATGTCTTGGCTGCTTTGGTCGCCAAGTTATTCAATTCCTCCAACCTATGTATGGGGCATTCTTCCACTAGATGATGCAGGGTCTGAGAAAGATCACCGCAGCCACATCAGGGGTCGCTGGTGTACCCTCATTTATGGCGGTCCGCAGCGTTTACAGAGCGCTGTTTACTGATGCTAGATTACTTCCAGGAATATTGTCACTTGGTCATTCTAAGGGTCCTCCTGCTTGATCATTGAGTCTACGAAATGAATGTTGCTTTGAATAATTTACTGAAAGTTTTCATGCTCTAACCTTCGCTTTTGTCAGGGGGGTAATTTGTTCCTGCTTCCGTTTCAAACGCAGAAACCCCCTATTGCCTCCTTATTTTATTTATCCAATTCCTAAGACACCCCAGCCGATGACAGGTCGAAAGCCCTGTAGTTGCCTTATTTCACGGTTCTCTTATAATATTACAACTTCATCTCATCTAAAAAAAATTATCTAAATAAATTCTTCACACGTTGCACGAGTTACTTGGTAGAGATTGCTTTATGGAAATTATCCTACATTTACACATTGCTGTACATAAACATAATAAACATAACGAAATTAGAGGTCATCCTGCTTTATTTGGTGAGTAATCTGTTAAAATAATTTGCTGAATACTTTTTTTTATATTTATCAACGGGATCAACAAAACCTCGCTTATGCTATGAAGGTATAAACCGTTTTTAATCATGGATTAAATTAACTTTGGTAGAACAATATTGTATCTTATTATCGTTGAATAAACATTATTTTTTACTCTCTATTCAGAGATAAAGATTTTTTTATCTATGGCATTGTTATTTCATTACCTAATGTTGAGGCCTTAGATGATGAAAGAGAGGGGATACGTAAGTATGACTGTGTGACTGACTGCTACCAGCTTAGCATTGCGATTAATTTACCTGTCGTGGAAGGTAATTTCCAGTTTCTTTTTACTAAATCGACTCTTTGAAACTGAATAATTCACCGTGTCAAATTTAATTAAACATCAATGATATATAAAAAGTATTAAAAACTCTAAATAAACTAATTTTAACCACCGTTGCCACCTCAGTTCTTTGAATATTTTGGTCGCAGTAGCTTACTACGCGAGTGTACCTATTGCAGTTAGGTTTCCCCTCTCTTTTATATTCTAAGGTTGAGGCGGTTAGTTTTTTGTTGGTACGTGCAGTTATCTTTTATTTAGTCAAACTGTTGATTAGCGTTAGGAATTTTATAATGTTCTTAATCTTTGTTATTTTTTGCCATTTTTTTTGGAATGGACAGGTCAGTTGCATAGAGGTTAATGCGCTGGAATAGCAATATGGTGTATACCAAAGACATTATAATAATGTAGTATACTGATTCAAGTCTCAATTTAACATCATGATAATTAATTTCTTTTTAAATAGTTTGTGAATTAGTTCAAATGGTTTGGTTCTTCTTGTTTGAGTGTCATATCAGGTTGCCTGAACGTTGACACGAGGGTGAGCATATCTGTCTTGGGGAGCTAGGAACAGCTCCTAAACACTTCTTCAGTAATAAAGGATTTAGGTTGTGTAATTTGATTATTTTTAAAAATAAAACTTCCGCGCAGATAATATAATCTAATGTATTATTTTAATAATACCTGGAAATGGATAACGGATAGTGTTTGACCTGTTTATAGTTTAAGAATAGTTTTCCACAAAACTAATTTAGTTGTAAGAGCTCGTTATATTATTTACTGTTCTCAAACCCAAACGACACATAATTAAGTGTGTGTTTTCAATAGTTTTATGGGATTACCGGTGAAATACCGGTCAAACCATTATAGGAGCCTATAGGAATCCGTCGGAGCGAAGAGTCTTTATTAGCAAAATTGAACGGTTTAGTCTGGATTGGGCGATTCCTTTCTGCTCGAAGGCTCAATGATTTTCGTTAATACACGGTACATATTATAATGTCTGACTGATTTGCAAGGGGGCGCTTTTAGTTGAATATTCATACAAAATAAAAATACCTGACAAAATCACGTCGGTGCGCAGAAGACAAATTTGAGTTTTTTTTTGCTTGTTGTTTTGATAAAGTACATGTGTTCTCAAACTGCTCTCCATACCCAAAAAATTGTAATTTTTTGTCGATAAAATAATAATCCAGTAGGTTCCATTCTGAAAACGCAATAAAGTTTTATTGAAATTTTAAATTTATTCATTTAGGGTTTTTATTGCTATTATGAAGATGAAATAAATTAAAGGCAATTAAAATGATAAAAAAAAACATCACTAGTGTATTATAAAATGGATATAGTTTAATGTGACATTTCTGGTGAACACTTTTTTTGATTTAAATGACTTAAATTCTAATTCTTCTTCGGAATTGACTCAGTAGTACATTTAATATTTAAATTACTTTTGTCTCTGTAGTGTCATCAACGTGACTTAAATAACTTAAATATCACTCTGAATAATATAACTCCGTGGCACAGTTGGTAAGCCGTTTGGTTTCTGTGCGGGCGTCCTGGGTTCGATCCCGAGCAGAGGAGAAATTTATTTAAATTCATTTCTCACGCAAATATTGCTTCTCTGGGCTGGAACACTGGTTAGTTGGGAGAAATCGCCATATGGCAATGAACTCGCCACTTGCGCAGGGTGCAAGGAAGTGTTTATTATTATTATTAACTTTGGAATAACAAAAAAAGGAACTTGTCAGAAAATCTTCATTTATTTAGGTAGAAAAATATGTGAAAAATAGTTTCTGTAACATTTTTGAAATAGTTACTCAACTCATCACACACGCCACGTTTCCTATTCCAAGTTTTTAGAAAAAAATATTATAACAATTTTTTTGCAAATTTGTAACATCTCAATAGTAAAAGTTGCAATATTAAAGGAGAACCGGGAAATCAATGCACCTACAGGGCTTATGACCTGTCATCGGCTGGTTTACGTGATCACTTTATGCGCTTGCGCAACTTTCATCAATTATGCGTTTTTGATGGAGTTCCCTTTACTTACTTCCGATGGCCATACAACTCCGGTAGAGCTTTAGCCTCCTGAATAATAGCTTTCTTAGCCTTCCTCTTAGCTGCAGTGGACTCCCAGTCATCACAAGCATTCAGCACGTTCAGGTCTCGGGTAACATTGTCCATCAATATCTGCCTTGGTCTTCCCAGGGGTCTCTTGCCCACATGGTTATTTTGCAGAATATGTTTTGTGGATCTTTCTTCCCCTGATCTGACAACATGTCCAATCCAAGCTAATCTTAGATTGTCCTGTCAATGCACGAATTTATTCATTGCTTCGTGGTCTCAAGGTACCTGCCGCAATTCCTGGTCTTGGGCCTAATATTTTACGTAATATCCTGTTTTCAAATGTTAGCAGTCTTTGTTGGTCCTTGAGTGTCATGCACCAGGACCATACAGGTTTAATTAGGCTATTATAGACTTGGAGTTCCCTTTCAAACATTTTTTTTAAAGTTCTGTATAATTATGTTATTCATCATATTATATTGATATCCACCGTTGTGGCATTGTGTTCATCTTGTGCTAGAGTCCGTGTTTTTTTCATTAATTGCAGAGAAGAAATTTACTCAAAAATATCTCACGCAAATCTTTCTTCTGGACGAGAAATACAAGATAGCTGGAAGAAATTGCCATAGTGACAATAAACTCACTACTTGCACATTATGTAAGGAATTGTTTAAAAAGACAAGCGCTGGTATAGTATACCTCGCCCAGCGAAAGATTGCGGCTGACATAACCTGTGCATAAACCAATTTTAGTGCAGTAAAATACTCCAATTTGTATGAATCAATAGAATTAGTTGGCTTTCGACGTTGTGCAGCGAATTACGTGTCATTTTTACCCTGACCTTTGCATCAATAGAATTTAAACAATGCTTTATAAAACTGTCACCCGCAATCTCTTGTTTGTCGAGTCCTATAATATTCGCCAAACATCTTGAGCGAGCTTCCGGTTGCGCAGAGCGCAAATTTGTGTCTTTTTGGTTCGTTGGTGTACGTGCAAATCGCCCCCCCCCTTCTCGGCTAAAAGTTCAAGTTATTTGGCGACAACTTCTACAACTACTCTTCCCAACTTTTCTTTTTTATCTTTTATATATTTTAATATACCTGTGTTAAAAAAAATATTTTTGCAATTATTGTTAAATAATTAATGTACTTAGTTTAAACTATTTAAAAGAACTTTTAAAAGGTTTATATCCTGTTAATATAATTATACCTATTGTAAATTCATATTGTAAACTGTTGGTTCTTTAAAATCAATAAAATAAAATAAATAAATAAAAATAAACTTATACCTATATGTTCAGCAGATTTAAGTAAAGGCTTACAATTTTGATGTTTTTGATTAAATTTATTTATAAATTATTGTTTTTTTCATGTCATGTTTAATTTGATAAAGAATTGAAATCATTGTCCTTCCATTTTCTGGAGTACAATTTCTATTTTTAGATTACACACTTAATTTTTGTGATTTGAAATATCAAGTCATATTATTTTCGCTAATCTGTTATCAAAAACAACACCGCTATCGTTAGCCACATCCATGCCTCGATTTCCTGCTTATCCCGGTACATATGCAAGACGAATTTAGTCGACTACTCGTCGAAAGGTCCGATTTATCCCTTCGTTGCGAGGATAAGTGATCACAATTTGTCTCGCCACTTTCTGTTTTTTCGCCAAAATTTGTCTGCGGCCATTCTGTCGCGTGCGGACGTCAACTGCAGAAAGTTTGTTATCAATCGACTCCAGCGTCGGATGGCATTCGTGTCGGAGACGTCGGCCGTGACATTTCGGGGGTTTTTTTCGTGAAATTTCGGGTTTTCGGCGAATATAGTGTAGTGGTGTGTATGTATGTTTTTTTTTACTATCTCTTCGACAAAGATCGGGAGAACAGGTGGAGAATTAACGAAAATTACGATTCATAAAAATACGTGATTTTTTACGACAAATCAGTAGAAATGGTGAAGTTTTGGCTTTAACAACATTTACGGAATTAAAGAAACATTAAAAACATAATATTGTATGAAGACGTTTCTTAAAGAACATAGAAATAATATGTACCTAAATTCTTATAGCGAATCGGTCAAATTGGCCATTAACAATGCAAAATAAAATGTGCAGTGTTTGTTTTTAATATATTATGTTACATTATGTATGCGTCATTGCAATTTATGAAGGTATTTTGTAATCTAAGATGTGCGTACAAAAATCTTTCCCCCCTTCAACACACCGTTAAGTGAGGTTATGTATCCGTGTGTTTTGACAGATTTTTTCTGCTTCAAACGTCAAGTTGTGATATATGTACATAAATAAATACAAAGTTTTAGCGACTCATTTACTACAAATGTGCGATTGTTTCGACGTTTATCAGTTCATTATTTAATTATAATATTTATTTATTCTCCATGTAACTGAAATCATTAATTACGTATTCTTCTGTGTCGGATTATTTTTATTAGATATTATATTATCATATCTGTATTTAGTTTGATAACGGCTCACCGTTTTTATCTGTTGCGTTGAACACTGCTGATTTGGGCGTTGCGAGTTTTGTCGATGACCGTTTGTAGTTGTGGGATATTCCAGAAGTTGGTTTCTTATCTTTCATATTATGTTGTGGTTTTTATTTAGTTGGAACAGTTCACGTATTGACGTCCAGTTGCTTTGTGAAAGTGACGAATGGTTCGGACCGAAAAGAGAATATGTGAATTATCAATTTGATGTGGTATTACTTTCTAATGTTGCGATTTAAACTTATCAATAGAATTAATTAATTAATCAACGGCCGTGTGTTTTGTGATTAACGTTGTGTTTGTTTATCTGCTGATGTTGAATCTTCGTCTGTGACAAAACCTGTACCGATATTTGATTTGTGTTCAAGTTTAAGTCCTTTTCTCACAAGGTTTAAATAAATAGTGTTAGGGGTTATTATTTGTTTGAGGATAAAACTTTATAAAAGGCATATTACAACTCTTTGCTGAAGGCTTGTTCTAGGTGTAATAATCCCTTAACAAAACCATGAATGGGTGATAAGTTTCCAATACAAGAAGTATGATTTAGACTTACAATTTGTCAGTTTATTCTGATAAAGTTGACACAAATTGACATTCACTTAAAAATATAACACTCAAATTTATTTCGATACCAAATAATGTTGGAGAGTTAATTTGGCATACGTCCGGTACTAGCGCTGGTAGGTGAAATGAATGAAGGCAATACTTGCGCGGACCCTACCGATGATTTTGTTAGAAATATTCATTGCGTCTGCGCATCTGTCATCGATCTACTAAGCCTGCGCTGTCGCCAGCATTAAATGGGGTGTGTAGGTTCAGCATAACAGATTTAACACTATCAGAAACCCGACATCTAATTTTAGTAGCAAAACTACCTGCCACTGAAAGATGTCGTTGACTCCTTGGAAGTTATTTTCAAAGATAATGAAGCTTTGTAAAGCAATATCAAATTGAAGTTCGTTTTCCAGAGGTCTCAAATAATGTACTTATTTAAAAACCTTGTTTAATTGAATTCCAAATTTTTGATTTTTTATTTTCCTGAAGATCGGAAATTTCTGACTGTAGATAAATCTCTGTATACAGGTCTCTGAGATTGCATAATTCTTCCTTTTGCAATACTCTTGTTCAGTTATTCCCCGATGTCTTGAAGGGTTAGTTTATTCCATTTCCTTTATGGAGTCTAATAGATCCCTGGATAGCTGTTCTCGTTTTAGGTTACCATCACTTTTCATTAGGATGAGCTAAAAAATATTTTTATATAATGTGGCCCCACATTTTATTTTCTAGGTCTATTCAAATTCTTTTTTGGATGCCAGTTATTTTTGACTTCTTTTTTAATGTACAGTTCTTTTGAAATTTTCTGTATGGTTTTTTTTAGAAATAATTACACTAGATACATAATTTTTGCTTATAAAATCTTCCATACTATATGTGGAATTCATCATTTCTATGTTAAAACAAGTTGAAGATTACTAGATTTTCCAGTTTATCATGTGATAAGTTTTGATATTTTTATGCAACTCGTTAATTTATCGTTAATGATCGCACCTCCATTTAATTTGATTGCATCAATTTTTATTTATTTCCAGTGATTCGAATACAGTTTAATTTGATTATATCTGTGATTTTTAGATGATAATGTGTTCAAAGAAACGATAGTGATATATAATAAATTGAATATTCAGTGTGTGATAATGATATGAATAAGTGAAGTCATAATGACGGAAACAGACGGATATGACTTGATTAAGACGGGCATCAAGGCCGAAGCACCCGGCCTTGAGCTATACTATGATAAAGTTGTTCTGGAGTTGAGAGGTAAAATACTCATTTTGTGACTTTAAATAGTTATATAATTACGTATCACGTATTGGTGATTACAGCCTACTACTGTTTTGTGTTTTTTTTTTATAGGAACTGTCATTTTCTGTAACATACAATCTGATGGTCATTTCTTATTATCTTTCCATCAGGTTTTTGGTCTAAACTTTGATATGTGCACAGATCATTCACAACATTTCAAATGTATAATATATTTTTATTATGTACATATGTGTACCTTTTTTTTGTTATTAATTAATTCAATATTATTTATTTAATATGCAATTATTATAAATGTTATTTACACTTTTATTTATTTTATAAAATACAACAGCAAACAAGAAAAATTAAACAAAAATACAATAATAATTTTATCTTTATTTTAGTAGTAGGTATCCTCCCCATTACTAAAATAATATGCATCTTTTGTTATACTAAGTAAGTACCGCCTGTCCCACTAACTAATTACACACCCACTGAGAAACTCCCCCCCCCCCCCCTCTCTAACTATGTACTGGCCATCACATTGGATTATATTTAGTTTAAATTGTCACTTACTCAGACTCACTCATTATAACGTTGATTAAAACTGTGCCATACTTGTAATAATTTCATTATGGACATCCACTCTGTGAACGAAACAATATTAAACTTAAGTAATATGTAGGTACGTTACATTGATGTTCTGCTATGTCGTTATTTACAACGTAGGGTCTATTCAACACCTGTGTTGTCATCTTGACCCACTTTGAGCATTTGATAGCCCTTTCAGCCCGTCTCGGGTTTTCATAGATACCTATTAAATATTTTCTGTAAGCTTTTGCCTTTTTTACTTTCTGCCGTTATCCAACTTACATACTTAATTATAATGTGACTTAAGTAATGTTTTTTTCACACATTACACAATAAGTGCACAATGGCGGGCTTAATGCCATTTGGCAAAATCTTCCAACTAACCATATCTATTTAGTGAAGTAAATTGTGTTTATGATATGTACCAATTTATGTGAATAAGATAATAGAAACATATATTTATCAAAAAAATAATACAAAGAGATTTTGCAACTGTTGATTTGTTTAAGATAAATTATTTCTCTTAAGGCCCTTGTAGGATGTACACAAACGGATGTACACATGTATGAAACATAAAAAATATTGTATATCACCTAATAATATGTGATGTACAACATTATTTCATGAAGAAAAGGCAAAATTTAGAGTTTTTTTTTTAAATAACAAGAATAGTTAAAATGGTTAAAATGGTAAAAAAACTCAGCCGGTAGATTTTCATATTCTATTTTGATTGAAGTAATAATCTACTTCATAGGCCTTGTAGTTTTTTAGTTACTTAACATAAAAAAAATAAAAAAGAGTTTTACGAAAACTAATTTTACAACAAAAGTATTAAACAAATTTAAACTATAAAAAACTCATGCAATAGAATAAAGATGTAAAAACAAACTGTTCTTTCTCTGTTGTTCGTTGGCCGACTGCCGTGGCACAGTTGGTAAGCCGTTTGGTTTCTGTGCGGGCGTCCTGGGTTCGATTGCCAGCAGAGGAGAAATTTATTTAAATTTATCTCTCACGCAAATATTGCTTCTCTGGGCTGGAAACACTGGTTAGTTGGAAGAAATTAATATAAACTCGCAACTTGCGCTGGGTGCAAGGAAGTGTTCATTTTTTTCTTTATTTCAAAGACGTATATTTTGAAATTTTTTTCAAAATATACTATATAGCCTATTATAGCCTCTTAATATATCAACACATACATTCAGTACTTTTTTCGAATTCTATTTTGACCTTTAAAACAATTTACAATTAAGGCGGCGGGATAGGCTCCAAGGTACTATTTAGATGCTCATTAAGCAGTACTCTGAACAGTTATGTCTTCAACAAAAATACATATTATTCTTTCATTATTTGTCCATACATTGGCCTGATACACTTTCATTATTTGTCCATACATTGGCCTGATACACTTTCATTATTTGTCCATACATTGGCCTGATACACTTTCATTATTTGTCCATACATTGGCCTGATACACTTTCATTATTTGTCCATACATTGGCCTGATACACTTTCATTATTTGTCCATACATTGGCCTGATACACTTTCATTATTTGTCCATACATTGGCCTGATACACTTTCATTATTTGTCCATACATTGGCCTGATACACTTTCATTATTTGTCCATACATTGGCCTGATACACTTTCATTATTTGTCCATACATTGGCCTGATACACTTTCATTATTTGTCCATACATTGGCCTGATACACTTTCATTATTTGTCCATACATTGGCCTGATACACTTTCATTATTTGTCCATACATTGGCCTGATACACTTTCATTATTTGTCCATACATTGGCCTGATACACTTTCATTATTTGTCCATACATTGGCCTGATACACTTTCATTATTTGTCCATACATTGGCCTGATACACTTTCATTATTTGTCCATACATTGGCCTGATACACTTTCATTATTTGTCCATACATTGGCCTGATACACTTTCATTATTTGTCCATACATTGGCCTGATACACTTTCATTATTTGTCCATACATTGGCCTGATACACTTTCATTATTTGTCCATACATTGGCCTGATACACTTTCATTATTTGTCCATACATTTGCCCGATACATTTTTTTAATTTTTTTTTTATAGCTTCTCGGGCAACTACTAGGTACTATGTCAAATAATTATTTAACACGCACCCAATTACAAGTTGCCACATTCTGGAGACTTACGATATTTATCGTCTCACAGATCCAGAATGTAAACACAATTTTAAAAACTGTGTCTCCACCGGGAACCGAACGCGGGACCCTTGGATCAGCAGTCAGATATCCAACCAACTGAGCCACGAAGGCCGACAATTTTATATTTGTGTACTTTTTGCGTAATATATTTTAATAATACCTGTTTTCTCAGATTTTTTATCCATAACTCAAAACTAAGGCTTAAACATGAATGTTTTTTTAAATGATAAGTATTTTATAAATCTAAACATTAGCCCGATACGTTTTCACGCAATGTTCTCACTTTTTTTGTAAAATCAAATAAACCATAGTATTTAATGTAATGCTTGATTCAAATACACTAATTCGGGTGCACACAATTGTAGGTATTATTTAAGATTGTACATTCTCATACAATAGTTTTGTCCCGCCTACATTGCCTTACCCTGCTCCTTTAAATAAATTATTTTTTAACGTGGACCGATATGTAATAATATTGTTGCAGACGAACGAGAGAGTGTTCAGAAGAAGACTTTCCAAAAATGGGTGAACTCCCATTTGGTGCGTGTTGGATGTCGCATCGGCGACCTCTATGTGGACATGAGAGACGGCAAGATGCTCATCAAGCTCTTGGAGGTACTCTCTGGGGAGAGATTGGTGAGTTTAGAGGCATTCTTGATTTTTAATTTTATAGGTACCTACACAATACAGTGGTCACAAATTGCTCTTTTGCGAGAACATCGATATAAGTCAAAAATCCGATTATAATGCAGAAATGTTGTGTTTATTAATATTAATGTCGTGTCTCCAATTCTCAGTAAAATATCTCTATAAGTGCTAGAGAACCAGCACATGTTTCGTTGTTTCACTGTCATATATTCACATTTCTGCATTATTTACTCAAAAATAGGATTTTTCAAAAATAGGCAAATGAACGAAATGTCAAAATGCATAATCGATAAGAGTTGCCACCTAAATAAAATTGGCTGATTTCTACACAAAATCGGTATTGGAATAAAAATAAATGAAATAATCGATTGTATAAGGTACTTTTATTGCAGCTGTACTTATTTATTTTTCTGATTACATTATGCCAAAGAAGTTTGGAAAGCGAACTTATAACTTATATTATAAGAAAGCAAAATAGAATAAAAAGAGTAATAAAAATGACTTACGGTCTAAACGTATACACACCATCGAAATACCTATACACAAAAGAAACAAAACATATAGAAGATGGCACAGTATGAAACATTAAAACTAATACACAAAATAAAAATAGAAGAACCTTAAAGACTTAGCAGAGATTACAAATCCACAAATACAACACACATAAAAAAAATAACTTTGTAACTGAGAAAACTACAAAAAATTAGACATAAAAGATTAATGTGGCTGTGGACTCTGTGACTACAATATTTTGCCAGAACAACTAAAAACAATGAATGAAAAAGCATTCCAACGGAAATTGAAAACCTGACTTAGTATTAAGAACTGAAGTAAAGTGTTGATGTATATGAATGACTACTATATAACAATTACAATCTTAACTATAAATTATATAAAATTACACAATAATAACTAAAAACACCAATTTTTAACTTTTTCCCACTAATTTAATTTCCACAAATGTGTTTTTACTTCTTTTTAATTAATTTTATATAATTGATAATGGAATTCCATCAAGAATTAGCAGTCAAAAAATTAGAAATAATTAACTATGTCATGAGCCAATGGGATTTTTAAATAATTAAATATTATAAAAAAAAAATATCCATATTATTGGTCATTTCCTGCCAACCTAAGACCACATCCATCCATTACCTCACTTCTTCTTCCGGTGCCATGTCAGGAACCCCCGACGTCGGCTATCACTCTGGCAAATTGCTCTGTCCTGTGCTGCCCGGAATATCTGTTCCACGGTCCTGAAGCCGGTCCATTCCCTAATGTTGCGCAGCCAGGACATCTGTCTCCTTCCAGTCCCTCGGTGACCTTCTATCTTGCCCTTCAGTATTAGTTGGAGCAAGTGATACTTCTCCCCACTCATTATGTGACCCAGATATGTGATCTTGCAGACCTTTATTGTGGACAAGAGTTTCCTGGTTGTTCTGGCTTGACTTAAGACTTCTGAGTTCGTAACCAGATCTGTCCAAGGGATTTTGAGCATTCTGCGATGCAACCACATCTCAAAAGCTTTCAGCCTGTTCATGGTGTTAACCTTCAATGTCCAAGTCTCACAGCCATATAGCAACACAGACCATACATAACATCTCATCATCCGCTGACCTCTACCTCACTGACACAGACAATTTGAAAATGGAATAAAAAGAAAATGAAAAATCAGAGGGGCAAGTCTGGTTCAACCGGTGAAATCAAAACCCTCGTGTATTTGTTCTATTGAAATTTATTTGATTATATGTAGATGCGTTTCATGCAAGGCACATCGTCAGAATAAATTATTCTGACGATGTGCCTTGCACGAAAAACGTCAATAATCAAATAAATTTCCATAGAACAAATGCCAAATATTTTTTTTTATGTTTATAATATATGTACGCCCTTGAGGTGGATACACAAAAATGGCGCTAAAGAAATTATCCATTTATTATTATTATTATTATACAATGGAGTTCTATCAAGAATTGTCGATTGACAAACTAAACTTAGTTTATTTTAAAATTAATTTATTCAAAATTATTGCTCCTGCAATTATAGCTTCTTTGGACTGAGATCACTGGTTAGTTGATAGAAATTGCCCTTAAGTAATAAACTCACAAATTGCTTAGGGTGCAAGCAGTGATCTCAGATTTTTATTCATATACCGATTTTGAGTAGAAATCTACCAATTTTAAATGGCAACTCTATCGATTTCGCATTTTTACGTTGTGAACCACTGGGTGTAAGACGGCCTTCATGGCTCAGTGGGTTGGGTATCTGACTCCTGAGCGAAAGGTTCTGGGTTCGGTTCCCGGTGCAGACACAGTTTTTAATTGTGTTTTCAGTCTGGATCTGTGAGACGATTAATATCGTAAGTCTCCAGAATGTGGCAACTTGTTATTGGGTGCGTGTTAAATTAATATCTGACATAGTACCTGTTAGTTGCCTGAGAAGCAATATTAAATAAATTAAATAAATAAACAATGGGCCTGTGCTATTGTTTGCATGATAGACCTTCAAAGTGACTGTTTAATAATAGATCTTAGGTTTCAAAAAGAATTAACAGACCCAAGGTTATATGGAATGATAGTCCCCATGCAGATTTGTTTTGGATACAAATCTGCAGACAGACCCGAGATGTGACAGTTATAAGACCTTTGAAGAGAGATTTTAACAAATAGAATTGGTCTTTATTAATTGAATTTCAATTTGATTTCCAGCCCCGCCCCACAAAAGGCAAAATGCGTATCCATTGTTTGGAAAATGTGGACAAGGCTCTGCAGTTCCTCAGGGAGCAGCGAGTACATCTGGAGAACATGGGATCCCATGATATCGTAGACGGAAATCCCAGACTAAACTTGGGTCTCATATGGACCATTATTCTTCGTTTCCAGGTGAGTTTCATTTGCTTTCTGTCTTATTCTACAAAGATGTCTTTAAATTTGTTTGTATATCTTTCAATATTGTACCAACCTAATTAAAATATGAAGATTGTACCTAATACAATATGTATGGGGGGTTTGAATCCACTCTTTCGATAAGCAGCTTTACTCTTGACTTGAAATCAAATCTTTATTTTGAATTTTTGCTATAAGCCTACCTTTGTAATGGAGAATTATGCGGTTAGTCGGTATGTTTTAATTGTAATATAAGATAATTTGAATATACGCAGGCAACAGGTAGGTAAGTTCTAAACAAAACTTCGAGATTGATCAGATTGGGAGAAAGGTTACAGTCTTGATTTTTGAAAATTTAGTGGCGTAATTATAATTCTTTTACATCAATAATGTAAAACATAATATACAGCATAATATTAGAATATAAATTAAGAAACAGACAGATATTACAAGTCAAATATATTCTATTTTATTTATTTATTTTATTACAATTTATGGCTTAGTATCCTTTTACACATACACATAAACATAATTATACACACATAAACAGATTATATATAAAAAAACATATTTATGTAAAAAATAATAATACATGAATATAAATATGAAATACACGTAAAACATAATGTAAGAAAAAAATATACATGAAAAAGATAATGTAAGAAAAGAAAAATTGTGAAAACATGTATGTAGGTATTTAAAAAAGCGAAGAAAACAATTCAATACTTGGTTTCGTTTACAAGTGCAATCATTGAAGATGTCTGTGTATTCAGCATACTGATTCCCCAAACTATGCAGTCTTTGCAATGTTGAATTAGCTCGGTATACGCTAGTGTTAGTAAGGCTATAAATATATCTATAATAAGAAATTAGGATGAATTGTATAGTGCAATATTGTGATAATCTCACCTCAAGGGCGCTTTGAATAGATCATAAATATAATGTATGTGAACATGTTGAGATCCTTTGGCCACTTGGGATGAACTTCCAGCAAAGAAAATATACAAAGCTGACAGGAATGGAATAAGAGGTTGGGATCATCCAAAACAAGAATGGCACGACTATTTGGATAATATTTTAAAAGAGAGAAATGTAAGAAGCTTGAACAGCATACAAACATGTATGAGATTGTGCATGAATGTTGATGAGGTGATGGATGCGTGTCAAGATAGAATAATGTGGCATTCATTTTCCCATGCCTACACCGTGAGGTTCATGGTGTGGTGTGTGTATGTATGATTCCAAACTTTCGTCGGCTTTCGTGGCTCAGTTGGTTGGGTATCTGACTGCTGATCCAAGGGTTCCGGGTTCGATTCCCGGTGAAGACAGTTTTTAATTGTGTTTTCAGTCTGGATCTGTGAGGCGATTAATATCGTAAGTCTCCAGAATGTGGCAACTTGTTATTGGGTGCGTGTTAAATAATTATTTGACATAGTACCTGTTAGTTGCCCGAGAAGCTACATAAATAAATAAATAAATATTAAATGTATGTAAGTATGGAAACTATTGCAAGATTTAAATTTTTGATAAATAAACAATTTTTTTCTTTTTCAGATTCAAGATATTACTATTGAAGAAACAGACAACAAGGAAACGAAATCTGCCAAGGATGCCTTGTTGCTATGGTGTCAAATGAAGACAGCCGGATATCACAATGTGAACGTCAGAAACTTCACTACATCCTGGAGGGATGGACTCGCCTTCAACGCCATCATCCACAAACACAGACCGGACCTCATTCACTTTGAGAAACTTTCCAAGAATAACGCTATCTATAATCTGAACAATGCCTTCAATACAGCTGAAGACAAATTGGGTCTTACCAAGTTGCTCGATGCAGAAGGTACTTGAATTTTTTATTTATAAGATATTTGGAAAGATGGTTAGATGATATAAAAAGAGCAGCAGAAGGTCAATGGTGCAGATTGACGAGGGAAAGAGAGGCATGGATGTTAAAAAGAGCAGCAGAAGGTCAATGGTGCAGATTGACGAGGGAAAGAGAGGCATGGATGTTAAAAAGAGCAGCAGAAGGTCAATGGTGCAGATTGACGAGGGAAAGAGAGGCATGGATGTTAAAAAGAGCAGCAGAAGGTCAATGGTGCAGATTGACGAGGGAAAGAGAGGCATGGATGTTAAAAAGAGCAGCAGAAGGTCAATGGTGCAGATTGACGAGGGAAAGAGAGGCATGGATGTTAAAAAGAGCACTGGATACTGATGATTATTTGCATTTGGTTATACTGTTTGTTAGATCAATCAATATTATGTAGCTTGTTATAAAGATTTGTTTTTTCCAATCAAGTTCTAAGCTGTCCTGGGTTCGATTCCCAGCAGAGGAGAAATTTATTTAAATTCATTTCTCACGCAAATATTGCTTCTCTGGGCTGGAAACGGCTTATAATAGTGTTTCCACTCTTTTCTAAAATAATTGTTTTCAGGTGTCCCGGGTAATCGAAAACACAACAGGCAAAAATAACATCTTTATACTTCAGCAATCAATCAATCATTCAGCAACATTCACCACCCATTGTGAATGTTGCCATTTTAGGTGAAACCAGACTAGTGTTTGTGGATGCACGCTTGGGTCGTGCTTCCTTTTAGAAGGTATTGCACACCCGTACACCTGTCGCTGGTTACCCCACATAGTGGGATACGCTGTGATGGTGTTTGTGTGTAAGTTCCAAAACCTATTTGATTATAGGATAGGTATACAATTCAATTTTTTGATGTAATGTATATCACTGTTGACGCGTGTATAATGAAACATTGTGTTATTGAATTATGAATGTAAAAGCACAATAATTTGACTTGTGTTTTGAGGATTTAACTAAATGAAAATCTGACCTCTGTGGTATTGTGGTAAGCTGTTTGGTTACTGTGCCGGCTCAGCAGTGAAGGGTTAGGGGTCAATTCTCAGCAGTGAAGAAATGCATTCAAATTATTGCAAATTTCACAATTGGTAGAGGGTGTTTACTACAAGGTATACCATGTTGAAAAATGAATGACAAAATAAAATATGTATATTTTATAATTAACCCCACATACAAGTAAGATGAATTATACAATTTAATGTGCCGCAGACCCAAGGTCACCTGTGAGAGTGCACTGTTACGCTGTAGCGGCGCAGCGGTCACGTTGCCAAGTTTTGGTCGAAAAGACGAGACGTACAAAAACTTCTCCCATTTAATTTTATTATTTACTCACTTTTTTTTCTAGATATCTTTGTGGAGCAACCAGATGAGAAGTCGATCATCACATACGTTGTTACATACTATCATTACTTCAGTAAGATGAAGCAGGAGACTGTCCAAGGAAAGCGTATTGGTAAAGTCGTAGGAATTGCCATGGACAATGACCGTATGATTCGTGAATATGAGTCTTTGACCAGGTAATTATAACAGATTATTTAAATTAAAAATCTGTAGAAAATAAAATCACGATTTTACTGATTGAAATATGTTTAATTGTTGATCTTTTTAATTTAAGAAAAAGGAATATTGAAATTTAGCGCTGATGTTAGTAAACATAATAATTATTATAATACACCATTACTGATATACACGAGAATATGAGAAGCAAAATAACTTTTCACATGGTTTAGTAATGAGGTTAACCACCCATTGTAAGCGACAATCTTCTTGAGCCTGCCTTTTTTTTTGCTTTGTTGGTATATGTACAAACTGCTCCACTCCACAACTAAAAGGCTCAAGTTCGTGGGCATCTGGATCAGCCAATATGGATTTCGTGGAAATCGATCTTGTGGCGATCTACTCGCGTATGTGACATCCGTTTGGGGTCGAGTTATGGAACGCTTTGGAGAAGCTCAAACTGTCGCCCTTGACATCTCTAAAGCTTTCGACCGGGTTTGGCACCGAGGTCTCTTAATGAAACTCCCTTCTTATGGACTACCCCAGTCTCTGTGTACTTGGATTGCGAATTTTTTAAAAGATCGCGAAGTCATAACTGTAGTGGACGGTTGCTCTTCTTCTCCCCATTCCATTAATGCGGGAGTCCCTCAAGGGTCCATTCTATCTCCAACCCTATTCCTCCTACATATAAATGACTTGCTCTTACGCGCCCTCATCCACTGTTACGCTGATGACAGCACAGTCCATGACAATTTCTCTTTTGACAAACCTCCTAAACAGAGTGAAATATCAGAAGCCCGGAAAGACCTTCATCAAAAAATAAATAGCTACCTCCACTCAATCAATACCTGGGGTGAAAGTAATCTTGTTTCATTTAACGTCTCAAAAACCCAAGCCTGTCTAATTTCTGCGAAGAGAAACCCCAATGAATTGCAAGTGTCTTTCAACGGAAGCACCCTACCTAACAGCAGCTCTATCGACCTGCTTGGAGTATCTATAACGAACCAATTACACTACAAGAGCTCCATCGAAGCTAAGGTGAAACTCGCCTCCAAAAAATTGAGCGTACTATATAGAGCGCGCAGATATTTTACTAAGACCCAGATCTGTATACTCTACAAAGCGCAAATACGTCCAATTATTGAATATGGCAGTCACCTCTGGAGTGGCGCCCCCCAATACCTACTGAATACCCTCGACGCTGTCCAAAGGCGTGCTATACGTCTGATTGATGATCCATCACTGACTGATGGATTGCAATCACTAGAACACAGACGCAGAGTCGGTATTTTAAGTTTATTCTATAGATACTACCACGGGAATTGCTCAGAAGAACTTGCATCTTTGGTCCCTCCTCCACCCACTCGCAACAGAGTCACTCGCTTCACTCAATCGCAGCATCCATTCACAGTAGACCTTCAACATATACGAACAAGTCGCTTCTCGAACTCCTTTATTAACACAGCAGCCCGACTGTGGAACGATCTTCCGAATTCTGTGTTTCCATCTTCGTACAACCCGGGTCTTTTTAAAATCCGAATTAATAAACTCTTTTCTAGATTGCAAACCCCTCCCAACGCTACGTAGTGCGCTTCTTCGGAAGAGTAAAATGGACCCAAATCCTAATAGCTGGCGTCCCCTACGTAGACATGTTAAAAAAAAAAAAAAAATCTATAGTGCCTTTTTAGGTGCTCGAGACCGGTATGCTTCCTTTTATAAGGTAATGCACACCCGCACATCTATTGCTAGGTTCCCCGACATTGTGGGATATGCCATGTTTGTATGAATGATTGAACATTACTGATATGATTAATTTTTGTTGTTTTTAGTGATCTGCTTCAGTGGATCGAGAGCACAATCGAAGCACTCGGAGATAGAACTTTTGCAAACTCTTTGATTGGAGTACAACAGCAACTTGGGCAATTTGCAAACTACAGAACTGTCGAGAAGCCTCCTAAGTAAGTACTGTTTATTTTGGTAAATATATTGAAAGAGCTTATTCTGCCTTGAATGTGTGACATGGACATGTATAACAGAATGAAGGTATGAGAATGATTGTAACTTGAAGGATATTGTAAATAGAATTAAACTTAAACACACTGTGTGCTATGCTTTAGCCACACGGAAAAGATGAATGAAGAACCACTAACAAAAAAATTGTAGAGCTAATAAGTAATGAGAAAACATTAACAAGACCATTTGAACAATATTCTGAAAGAAGGAAACGTATGAAGTTTAAATAACAGATTTTCATGTACCGACTGCCGTGGTACATTTGTTTTGGTTTCTGTGCGGGCTTCCTGGGTTCAATCTCCAGCAGAGGAGAAATTTATTTAAACTCATTTCTTATTCAAATGGTGCTTCTCTGGGCTGGAAATAGTGGTAAGTTGGAAGAAGTGCAATGAAGTGTTCATTTTATTATTATTATTATGTATGAATGTGAGACAAGTGATGAATGTATGCCAAGATAGTAATTTAACTGATAAATGAAACAAAATGATCTTAGGGGAATAAAGATTATTGTGAAGAAGTTTTTACAATTCTGAATGTTTTTTTAAAGGTTTGTGGAGAAGGGCAACTTGGAGGTGTTGCTGTTTACTCTGCAGTCCAAGATGCGTGCCAACAACCAGCGTCCCTACACACCCCGCGAAGGTGCTATGATCTCCGACATCAACCGTGCTTGGGAGAGGTTGGAGAAGGCTGAACACGAGAGGGAATTGGCCCTCAGGGAGGAACTCATCAGACAGGAGAAGCTCGAACAGCTTGCTGCAAGGTAATCATTTGGTTTTTTAAACCCTAGTGGTTTGTTGGAAGAAGAGATTTTACCAGGAATAACAATATCTAATTCAGATAATAGATCCATCCTATTATATTGAAACACAAGCTGTTTCACTTACGGGCTGTTTCACCATATTGAGATAATGTTTTAGATAACAATCTATAAGAAGAATTTAAAATGTGAATGGTTGGCAATGTAATAATTTTATTCATTCTCAGTGGTTACTTAATATATTTTTAATTTGTTAAAATTATTTTTGCAAACTTTTTGGAATTACATATTAATAGCAAAATATTTTAAAATTAAAAATTTCCTTCCATTCCGTTGTAAAATAACTCTAGCTCAATCACTTCTTCTTCCATTGCTTGATTATGCCGATGTATGCTATTTGGATGCTAATGAAGTGCATCTCAATAAACTTGAACGTCTTCAGAATATATACATCAGATTCATCTTTGGGTTGAAAAAATTTGATCGCATATCATCTTACCACAATCTTCTTTGTTGGCCCAGGATACGCCAGCGGCGCAATATACACATTTTGTCACTATTGTACAATATTCTCTCGAACCCAAACCTGCCACAGTACCTCAAAAGCAAATTCACTTATTTATCCAACTATGGACTTCCACTCCGATCTGCTGAACGTACAACACTATCCATCCCTATCCATAATACAGAATTTCTCAGCTCTTCGTTCGAAGTACAATCAGCAAGATTATGGAATAGCCTTAGTCCGGATATTGCGTCGTCTAACTCACTTAGTATTTTCAAGAAAAAACTAAAGAAGGAATATTTATCCTTGAACACCTGATCCCGGTTTCCTCTCCTGTCCTTACCATATCCTTTTTTCTTGCTATGAATTATTTTTTTTTTGTTTTAACCTTTCGTGTGCCTGCTGGTCTCATGAGGACATGTAGCTTGTGTGCCTAGTGGTCTCTGGCGGCCATTGCAATATTTTGGGCTACGTCTGTGTTGTTATTCATTTTTATGACTTAAAACTTCAATAATTTGTGTTAAAATTCACTTGCGTCGAATCCTAATAACTTATTTAACCATACACAACAAAATTCCGTTAAAAAATATTACGCGTCATATTGCGAACGCTCATTGATTTCGTCATCCAAGCAACAAAACGCGCGAAAGTTTTGGGTAATGTCAAACGAGTGAAACTTTGGGAAAAACACAAAAAAGTAAGTAATTATTATCTTATCTTGTTATTTACTCAATTTAGAATGTTATTAGAGAAAAATAATATGTAAAATGTCTTCAAATTTGACAATAATCGTGGTTTGAAAACATCATAGAGGAACAGGTGTTGAAATTTCAATTTTGTTTTTTATGTATCTCACTTATTTCTTATTACAGTGAATGAGTAAGTAATATCATTTTGAAGGTAAATTTGTTCTCCATAAACTTGTTTTCACTTTATGTAGATTATTATATAGTTATACGCGATAAAAACACATTTTATCCGGTTATGCCTCGTTTGTAATTGATATTTCACACACACATGCACAGAATAAAATGGCTGCCTTTGTGTACACACATGAAAGACCTTGAAAGAGAACACATTTCACTCAGGGTTGTCCAAAAATATTTCTCATCAATACATTTTAACTTTTCGATTTCTTTTATGAAAAACACAATATAATAATATTGATAACAGGGTGTGCTATGCTATTTTCGACGTTGGTTATCATATGGCATTTTATTTCAGTATATGGACGACCCTAACGCGACGTCCTACGTAGGCGATTCAAAGCGAATGCGAAGCGACGCGGCGCGGCGCGAAAATAACAAACAGTCGGTAACTATGGAAGTGTCCTACGTTAGCTATTCCTATTTCCTATTCCGATGCGGCGCGGCGCGGTGCGATGCGAACGCGATCAGTTGGTTTGATATTTTCGCGCGAATTGAAAGCGGTGCCATTGTTTTTTGACATGTCAGAAGCATAAATTTTAATTTCTGTCCATGAACGTCCCATATTATGGGACAAAAGAATAATTATTATCGAACCGCGAATTTTAGGATTTGGCAAAAATAAATGGGACTACAAGTAAACACATTTATTTATTATTGCTATTTTACAATAGGATGTTGTTCAAAACACAAAGTTTTCTCTCGCTTGCACAAATGTCAAATTTTGATATGTTTCCCGGAAAGATGTAAATTCAGTCTCATTTATTAATTCAAGATCACGTAATTCTTCATACAAATTGTGATATCCCCCATAAATATGCCTTTCTAAGTACACAATATTAGTTTCACTTCTCTGCCGAACATACTTCTTGAGTATTTTATATACGTACATCCATGACAGTAGCTGGCGGCAGAGGGAACGATTCGCGCACACGTAGGACAGAGCCACCGCGTCGCACCGCATCGCATTGAATTCGCTTGTATCCGCACCGCATCGCTTCGATTTCGCGTTCGCTTTGAATCGCCTACGTAGGACGTAGCGTAACACCGACGACGGGAGTGACGGCGAAGATGACTTCGCCGTGACAGATGCCGGTGTGCCGGAGAGGATCCTGTCGTCGGTTCCTGAACTGTACTATTTCCACGGAGATGAGCCCGCGGAAGACACCGCCCATATCTCTGACGACTTCAAATGTGTATATAGTTCTATGTGATAGTTCTAATAACTGTAAAATATGTGAATTTAATTATTTGTCTGTAGAGGTCTAAAGTATTTCTATGAAAAAAAATATTTCCAAAAAGTATTTCAATTATAGACATTTTTTGTAACAATGTATATTTTACAATAAACAAAGTATTATAATATTTTTTATTGTTCCGATAAATTGTGTGTTATAAAAGAAATTACTTTGGATCTCATGTGTTACATGTAACTAGTATTTATTACACTATTATAGGGAGAATAATATAAATAATACTGAGAAATATATATTTTCTGTAAATATTTTGTAAAAATTTATATTTGTAATTGGAATGTAAAAATTATAATGTTAAAAAATAAACGAAAGTATTTTGTTCAGTTATTTGTTTCATTTCTAATATTTATATAAAAAAATATTTTTATCGAATGTGAGGCCCTGACACTAACAATGGCCACATGTGGCCGGTAGGCAGACTACCGATCATCTTTTCTATGCGAATCTTTTTAGCGAATTTGAACACTAAGTATACGAATAATAAGACATACAATCGAAAAACAACACAGACAAAACCTAAAATACAACGGACACATGTGACCGCTAGGCAGACAATACCTAAAATACTCGGGTCACATGTGGACGGTAGGCAGACTACCGATGCGGCCACGTATGGCGGGAAATCATAATTTACCAATACATGCACAAGTTGACGAAAGATCACAGACCACAAAACTCACAATGAATGTTTATTTTTCAACATTATTTATTATTGGCTGACTAGAAACGTGATATAGAGTTAGACGGCCGGTTTCTTCTTCTTTCCAATGACGTATTCATCTATGGTATACAATGCGTAGTCATTTAGTAAAAAAATATTTAGAATGTACTGCGTAAAACGCGACTGGCTTTAGTTTATTTGTCCTAAAATTAATTTTTCTATGTGAATTGTTACTTTTTATGTAATATTTATGAAATAGGATAACTAACTTATGTAAAAAAGTAATTGCAAACATCTAAGACCTAATATTTATGTTTCGCGAGTGTCTGAAAGTTTTGTTTGAAAAGGGCCAAAATGGCGTCAATTGCGTATTGAGTTAACAGTTTTCAAATAAGAAATAATAACTAAATTTCCTCTAAAGTATTTATTTTCTTTGCATCATTTGATTGCCTTGTTATCGCTCCAAGTAGAAAACACGAAAAATCGGGAATTGAAATAAAACATGTATTGAAAATTTGTCATTTATTCAGATGTGAGCAAAAAAGTTGAATTCTTATAATCAATGGCCTATAAAAAATAAATAAAACATGTATACACTACAAAATATATTGGAAAATATTCATTATTTATCGGTATTTCGATAACAATCGCTACTTTAGTATGTCTAAAGTAATTATTATCAAATATTTATATAAATGTGAAAGCGTCCGTATAGGACAAAAAATCGCGGGAATTCGCGGCACACTAGGGGTACAGAAATTGCCAGTGCTCCGGCACACGAGAGGTTAATAGTATTTAAGTGTTATAAGTATTTTCTTTGATTTATTTTACTCTTATTTATTTGCTGTTGTACATACACAATGTTGTAATACTTTATAATCTGGTTGGTTGGAATAAATTGCCTAATGGCAATAAGCCCGCCAGTGTACAATTATATTTGTTTATATTATGTACAAGAAGATGTATAAATAAATAAATAAAAACAAAATATTTTAGTATTTTTTACTAAAAATTAACAGCAAAAAACTTTGTATTTTCCACTTCACATTTATTTTTCGCTATAACTTTTTCGGATTTTTCAATCTATTTTCAACTTTTGGATAGGGTGGTTTGGCAGTATGTAGGCTCACCAGTTAATGTTGTGGTCAATGTTGCCACTTGGGTTGCAAGCGTTTGCACACCAGCTGAAGCTGATATGCAAACCTGTCGGCGGGACCCGAGACAGTTAGATGGTGGTAAAGTCGGTCTGCTGGACGTGAAGGTATACCTGTGTGTCCGCCTTTGGCTACATACAACCAAACGATATCTCAACTGCCCGGTTCGAACCTGGATACCGTCTGTCGGAGACTCTCGACCAAGCAACTGTGATACCGTATATAGAAGACAATTAGATACAGAATGAAACTCAGGTAGAAATTGATGACAGAGATTGAAAGATGTAACAAGAATATAACTTACTCGTTTATTATATCTTGTTTACAATGGTGATTGTTAAATGAAATCTGATAGGTATATATAGTACTTAATTTTAAATATAAATTCAATTGGCGGACTTTGAACAACGACGAGGCGATCGAGCAGCGTAAGGGCGAGGCAAGAGGTCTGGATGAAGCTGAATGCTTTCGTAGCTCCATGGGCGTCCTTATATAGGTGAGCTGAGGCTGCGTACGGCGCAGGACAAAATGGCGTCTGCGTGCGTTGCATAACCGAGTAGCGCAATTGGAAGTTTTCGCTACAGTGGTAAAAGCATCCGATTTGGTTGCGCAGGGGAGTGGAGCATCAGTCGGAGATTGGTGAGTGAGTGGTGAGCGTGACTTGAGTCATAAAGGCGCCCCTTAATCCCGCATACATGGTCGCAAGCCCATGTGGCTCGCCTGTTTTGGCTGGTACTCTGTTCGCTTGTGCTCGTGGGCCTGGATTCATGAATCCAGTGAACCACGATTGCCTTTCTCTTTTGTATCTACAACTTAAATGTGACTGATTGGACAAATGTCATCCTACATTAGTGAGTGAGAGCGTGTTGGGTATGGTGGGGGTAGCTGTGGTGGTTTTGGGAAGGGTGTATGTGGGTGGTGTATCTATGATAGTTTTTTTAGTAATATTAAGGATAGGTGAGTATACTGGGGGAATTTGTATATTTAATAGATTTGATTTTTTTCTTTCATTGATCATAGACCGAGTTTTTTTTTCCTTTTTTTCTCAAAATGAAGAACCTCAGTATTTTTTAAGCTAAATGCGTGGCCGGTATTTCTGCAGTGTTCTGCAATATACATCCTCATACATTCCCTAAACCAAGCATAAATGCTTGTTCTATAGGTGAACGAAACCAGTTGTGGCTGGAATCAAGCATTAACCACTCTGTCACCACCCATCTGAATATAATCAATATGTATGCATTATGAAAAATATTCAATTTGTGATATAGCAAAGGAATATAAAAGTACATCAGTCATTGGAATGATATAATATTAAATTATCTCTCTTTACATAGGTTCAACCGCAAAGCATCCATGCGTGAAACATGGCTGTCTGAGAACCAGCGTCTGGTCAGTCAGGACAACTTTGGATTCGACCTGGCTGCAGTGGAGGCAGCTGCCAAGAAACACGAAGCCATCGAGACAGACATCCTGGCCTATGAGGAGAGGGTACAGGCTGTTGTGGCAGTATGTTCCGAGCTGCAGGCTGAGAGGTAACATTATTTTCACTTTTTTATTCAATGTCTTTAAAAATAAGAAATAGGAAACGATAGTTTGTCTCCGTTGCATTTTGCAGGTCTTTAGGAATGGATTATCTAAAGTGAGAGTCAGAAAAGATATTAGGTCTTTGTTTTACAGATGTGCTTTATCCTGTGGAGCTATATTTTTTTAATTAATTAGTTAATAATGTTTTTCTAATACTCACAAAACAAAGGATAGCATAAGGACAGCAGCTATAAGGATTTGGGTCCATTGTAAACTTCAAGAGATTCGCACTGTGTAGCATTGGGGAGTCTTTGTAATCTGCTTAAGAATAAGTTAATTCAGACTGTAAAATGACCCAGGTCGTATGTAGAGGGAAAAAATAGAATTTGAAAGAATGTTCTTCAGTCGGATTGCTGTGCTTGAGTTAGGTTAGCATAGAATCATCAGACTGTCATGTTTATCGCCATTTTGCTGCAAAGCAATAATATATGATCCATTAGTGTAAATTTCGGAGAATCTGCAGTAAACCATCTCTGGATTATAACTGAAAGTAACAAGAAGCAGAATTCTTTAAACACCACTAAATATTTTTTGAAAATTTATTGAAATCTCAATAGAGACAAAGTTGGAATATTATAGGAGAACCAGGAACTCAAGGCACCTACAGGGCTTACAACCTGTCATCATGCAATTTTCGAAAGTTCTATAAATTTTAATAATGAGAAACTGACCGTTTGAAATAAGCTGAAAAACACTATCGCCATCTATGAAGTAATGAAGAACCCTTTTTGCAACGCCATCTATTGAGAAATTGGTTTGTAAACAATGAAATCAACAGTCCTTAAACATGAGGTGACAATGTTCTTGCACAGATGTCACCACTGAACTGCGCCAGAAATATTAATTCATTTTCGGTTCGTTTACTTTGTATATGCTTTAAAAATATTCAACCACTAAATATGTTGTTTATTATTTGGGCAGTTGATTAATGTTGTTATTTTAATTTAAGATATCATGACGTGGACCGCATCAGTGCTCGAAGGGATAATGTTATCCGTTTGTGGGCGTACCTTATTGAACTGTTGAAGGCAAGACGAGGACGTCTTGAGCTGTCCCTTCAACTACAACAGAACTTCCAGGTACCAATTGTTAATTGCATCTTATTTAATTGCTACAAAAAAATTTGCTATTTGTAGTTTTTGTCAAAATAATTTTTACTGTTGTTTATCGGGCAACTTACAGATTCAATTTCAAATGTTTTATGCACCCAATAACAAGTTGCTACACGGAGACTTGCGACATCTCACAAAATCAAGATTGATATCGAAGTAATATTCCACTTGGAATCAAATCAGAGACCTGTTATATTTTATGGATCAGATTAGAGAGACTATTTTATTTTCTTTGTACATATATAGTTACTAATTTATATTGTTAATTTTAGGAAATGCTATACATTCTTGACTCCATGGAAGAAATTAAGATGCGTCTGTTGACCGATGATTACGGAAAGCATCTTATGGGTGTTGAAGATCTACTCCAGAAGCATTCCTTGGTTGAGGCCGATATCAACGTTTTAGGTGAAAGAGTAAAGGTATGTTTAAACGATACACATTATAAATTATTTAGACTCCTATGTATGATAGGTTGAGATATTTAGACACCTATATCCCTTGGTGTGTTTGACCTTGTGCGCAAATTGCTTAATGGTCGTCTGCTTGGGTATATCGTTATCTCGACAGCCCGTATGGAGGTGTTTACATTTATATGAAAATTAATTAATTATGCTTCGGGACGAAATAAATTTGCGGTTATTATCTAAAGCTAGATAACTAACCAACCTTTTACAATATTTTTTATTGTGAACACATGTTTTATTTATTTTATATAGACCATTGAATATAGAATTCAACTTGTAACAGTTCCCATCTCAATAAACGAGGAATTTTCAATATATGTTTTATTTCAATTCGCGATTTTTCATGTTTTCTACTTGGAGCGATAATAAAGCAATCATATGATACAAAGAAAATAAATACTTTAGAGGAAAATGAGTTATTATTTCCGATTTGAAAACTGCAAAAAAAATACGCATTTACGCCATTTTATACTTCGTCAAACTTGACTTTCAGATACTCGCAAGACGTAATTATTTGGTCTTGGATGTTAGAAATCACTTTTTTACACAAGTTAGTTATCGTATTTCGTAAATACCACATAAAAATTCACAATCTAAATTGAAAAATTGATTTTAGGGCAAATAAACTGAACATAACCCCATTTTAGTAGTACAATTTGATATTGCCTCTTGTAAATGACCTTGATGTAAATTCCCAACATATTGTATATCATTGGAAAGAAGAAAAAAATATCTATCATATGACGTAATAAATTTCTAACCAGTCAATAATAAAAAAGTGAACAAAAAAACATTTGTTTCGGTTGTCTTTGGTCTACTACTTGCGTATGTATTGGTAAAATTTGAAATTGGCGCACGTTTGGTATTGGTCAGCAATATTTCAAGATGGCGCTGGCACAATGCTCGTTCGCTATTGGACGGGCCTTACAGAAGGGACTCACAAACAATAGCGGCAGGGATTCACAACATATTTATTTTGATAAATAATTGAAATGAAACAAACAACTAGAAAAAATACTTTTGTTTATTTTGTCAATATGTAAAATTTGTCAAAAATAAAATTCAATAGCACAAAAAGAACAAAATACAGTTGACATTAAAAAAAATTATAAATAAAATTTACGGGATAGACAAAAATTGTCAAAAAAAATTTACAACCCAAAATACAATTTACATATTTTTTTTATAACCCGAGTTTACGGGATAGTAAAATGTGTAGATGACAACTATCTGTCAAAACAAAAAAAAAATTATAACCCATAAAGTTATACTTAGTTTATTGTAAAATACAAATGGTTGAATTTTTTTTTGCAAATATTTATTTTGACAGAATTACTTTAGAACTGTCAAAATAAAATACAAAAGCTACAAAATACAATTTAGATATTTTTTATATAACCCGAGTTAACGGGATAGTATAATGTGTAGATGACAACTATCTGTCAAAAACTGACAAAAAAAATAATTTTTATAACTCATAAAGTTATACTTAGTTTATTGTATAATACAAATGGTTGCTATTTTTTTTTTGCAAATATTTATTTTGACAGAATTACTTTAGAACTGTCAAAATAAAATACAAAAGCAACAAAATACAATCTACATATTTTTTTATAACCCGAGTTTACGGGATAGTCAAATGTGTAGATGACAACTATATGTCAAAAAAACTCTGACTGGTTGGTTGGAAGAAATTGCCGCTTGGCAATAAACCCGTCAGTGTAAAACTATTTGTATAAAAAGTTGAAATAAATAAACATATTAATAATAAAAACGGTGCCAAAAACTCTGACTGGTTGGTTGGAAGAAATTGCCGCTTGGCAATAAACCCGTCAGTGTAAAACTATTTGTATAAAAAGTTGAAATAAATAAACATATTAATAATAAAAACGGTGCCAAAAACTCTGACTGGTTGGTTGGAAGAAATTGCCGCTTGGCAATAAACCCGTCAGTGTAAAACTATTTGTATAAAAAGTTGAAATAAATAAACATATTAATAATAAAAACGGTGCCAAAAACTCTGACTGGTTGGTTGGAAGAAATTGCCGCTTGGCAATAAACCCGTCAGTGTAAAACTATTTGTATAAAAAGTTGAAATAAATAAATATATTAATAATAAAAACGGTGCCAAAAAATTTGGCTGGTTGGTTGGAAGAAATTGCCGCTTGGCAATAAACCCGTCAGTGTAAAACTATTTGTATAAAAAGTTGAAATAAATAAATATATTAATAATAAAAACGGTGCCAAAAAATTTGGCTGGTTGGTTGGAAGAAATTGCCGCTTGGCAATAAACCCGTCAGTGTAAAACTATTTGTATAAAAAGTTGAAATAAATAAATAAATTAATAATAAAAACGGTGCCAAAAACTCTGGCTGGTTGGTTGGAAGAAATTGCCGCTTGGCAATAAACCCGCCAGTGTACAACTATTTGTACAAATAGTTGAAATAAATAAATAAATTAATTAATAATAAAAACGGTGCCAAAAAAAATAATAAAAATTGTTATGTAAAAAGTGAAAATAGAACAAAGAATATTTATTTGTCATGTAACTAAAATTTTGTATATAAGCTAAATAAATGTATACAAAATCAAAAACAATAAATATAACAAATATTGTGATATCCCTGGCCGTCTTTGTATACAGATAAGGAGCCGCCATCTTTGTTTGCATTTGTGTGTGTGTTGTTTGATGATGAATTTCTCGATTGCAAAATATTTTTATCACACCATTTGAATTTATTGTAAAAAACTTATTGGAATCTGTTGGATATTTGTTCATAACAAAATTATCTTCAAAATGAAATAAGTGGTTCACTCAAAGTACTCTTCTATACGTAGAAAACACTCGAACAAATTTGTACTACGCACTTCGTTTTTACCGTTTCAAATTTTTAACAAGATTTTTTCGATAATTATGACACAAAATTACAATTTTTATTTACGCACTCACTTTATTTTAGTAAATAGTAACGAAATATAACAATAACTTATATTTTCTAGTTATTTACGTCTTTCTTTTCCACAAAAACAAAACTTCGACTCGCAGTACAAAACATTCAAACTTGGTCGAACTTCAACGGTATTGAATGACGAATTAGTCGCATATTTTGACCGGATGTTTTTTGTTTATGGTAAAATAATTCATTAGGATTAGATTCAAGCGAATCTAAAACTTATTTACTGCTTGCATAATATTTAAAATTGAAAAAAATAAACACAATACCTCTTGGTACGGATCCGTACCGTAAGCACACGACGGGGTATAATGTCCTTGGTACGGATCCGTACCGTGAGCACACGAGAGGATATATGATAGGTTGAGATATTTAGACACCTATGTATGATAGGTTGAGATATTTAGACACCTATGTATGATAGGTATTTAGACACCTATGTATGATAGGTATTTAGACACCTTTGTATGATAGGTTGAGATATTTAGACACCTATGTATGATAGGTATTTAGACACCTATGTATGATAGGTTGAGATATTTAGACACCTATGTATGATAGGTTGAGATATTTAGAAACCTATGTATTATAGGTATTTAGACACCTATGCATGATAGGTATTTAGACACCTATGTATGATAGGTTGGGGTATTTAGGCACCTATGTATGATAGGTTTAGATATTTAGACTCCTATGTATTATAGGTTGAGATAATTGAATGCCACACTTAATGTTTTTTTTTACATTATCGTTTCATTAACGTCTATGGAAGTCGATTTATACACATCTTCCTATTATTCAACTTCTCACTTCAGCTTGC
The DNA here is from genome assembly GCA_963576475.1 of Molanna angustata. NCBI lineage: Eukaryota > Metazoa > Arthropoda > Insecta > Trichoptera > Molannidae > Molanna > Molanna angustata. Next base: position 24,113,498 of record OY754982.1, read on the forward strand.
ATTGTCTCATACACTTTTTATGTAGTCAATTCAACTAATCTCGAATAATCGATTTTTTTTTATATATTTTTCACTTTTTATTCTTCTATCCCTGTTACTGACTGTATTTACCATGGTGGTTGACTGGTAGAGGTTGCCTACGGGCAATAAGTCTGCCACGTTGTATAAATCAATAAAAGTCTTTTATTATTATTATTAATCTCGTTCCACTCTTGCAAGTATTGTAATTTTTTTCCACAGATCCTTATCATTTAATCTTTCTGTGTGAAAGCATCAACTTGTTTATAATATTTCAATTAAAATAATTAGTGTCTTGTTCTGGTGTGGGTTTAATATGATTAAACACATTTGTTACTTATACTCGGTTTATTCGTATGCAGAGCTCTTGGCCGAATAAGTACCTACACTGTTATATACCTAACTATCTGTATAGTGCGCCAAAGCGATAAGCGCTGCGAATCACGTCTCTACCGTATTTATACTCTTTATCGGGGAAGGGGCAATACCACGCATTCTAATACACCACAATTAGTGTAGTTTTTTTGTAGTATATGAGAAAGAATGGCTAAAAGCGAATGTTGTATGTTATGCGTATATTAGAAAATTTAAAGCCTCTCACTTATTTTATTGTTTATTATTAATTGCAGAGTGTGGTACAACAGAGCCAGCGTTTCTTAGAGCAAGAGGAAGGCTATAGGCCGTGTGATCCAGCCATTACTGTGGAGAGAATCCAACAGTTGGAAGATGCTTATGGCGAATTGGTCCGTCTGGCTATTGAACGCAGGTTTGTTAATGTTTAATAATTAACATTTCAATTAAAAATTTAAAAACTCATATATCTAGGAACAAATTCTTTCTAATTTTATATGTACTTACTATGTGAAATCACCCTTGAGGTTGTAAGTAAGCTAAAATTATTATTAGTTTTTTTTTCGTTTGTGCAGAAAGCGTTTGGAAGACAGTCGCAAGTTGTGGCAATTCTACTGGGACACAGCCGACGAGGAGAACTGGATCAAGGAGAAAGAGAAGATTGCCTCCGCTGAGGATGTCGGCCACGATCTGACATCTGTTTACTTGTTGGTCGGTAAACACAATGCTCTGCAGAGCGAGGTAAAGGCGCACGAGCCGCAGCTGATGGCCGTAGCGGGAGTGGGAGACGAATTGGTTAAAGACGGTCACTTTGGAGCTGATAGGATACAGGTAAACTGAAAGAATTACATTCATATTTTAGAATTCAAATATTTATGGCAAACACATAAAAAATACAAAAGAGAAAGGCAATCGTGGTTTCACTGGATTCATGAATCCAGGCCCACGAGCACAGGCGACCAGAGTACCAGCCAGAACAGGCGAGCCACATGGGTTTGTGACCATGTATGCGGGATTAAGGGGCCCCTTTATGACTCAAGTCACGCTCACCACTCACCCAGCAATTTTCGACTTATACTCCACTGCCCTGCGCAACCAAATCCAATAGGATGCGGGTAATGCTGCTTTTACCACCCTATCCAAAAGTTCTTTTATTTTACCTCTAGAGAGACCCAGGTCTTTAAAGTAGGAATATAAAGATTTTGCGGGCAGGTCTCTCGCCCCCACCTCTACAGCATATATATTCGTGCTAAAGCCATTTTGAACTGTTTTATCTACCAGTTCTTTGTACTTGTTTAGTGTATTATAAAGTGCCGTATAATAATATAAAATCATTCTCTGAGTACTATTGCTTAATCGATGGCTCTTCAAAACAAAGTTGTCTTGACTATCTTCCTGAATGTGTTGATACTCTGAGCTCAAAGCATATGAAGAGGTAATTTATTCAACTTTAGATGTCTGTTAATACTCATACCATCATCATAGTAATCACTTTATTGGCTGTCCAATTAGAGTCCCGCTCGGCGGTAGCCCGCTATGCTGATGAGATTGGTGTAGCCGACGCCGTGCTTGGCGCGGAAATCGAAGAACTGGAAGTACTATAATAGGTGGTGAAGGTTCCCTGTCGAGTTACGTGTTACGGAGTACTATTGGGTGGGTAAACCTCGCCATGATTGATGGGCCTCCACGTTTGTGGTTGGAATCATAGTAATATGAAATATGCTTGATGGTAGGTTCTTGTTTTGTCCGACGAGCAGCTGCTCCGGGGATGAAAAGAACTACATGTTCTGAAGTGTTCCCTGTGGAGTGGGTTAGGAGACTGTGAAATTCTGTTATACTGTCCAATTAGAGTGTGAGATTTATTTCTGATGGCACAATTGTGGGATATCACCACTAAATAGATACCTTGTTGGCTCGATATCAAATCATTTTTATTCTTAACAAAGTACCTCAAGTGATTATTTCATTAATCAGCACTTATTCGGTGACCATTTATTAAATGTAATCAATGTATTGTATTGTTGTAGGATCGTCTGCGTGAAATACTTTCTGCCTGGAGTAATCTGTTGGACGTTGTCTCACTACGCAGAGACAGATTGGAATCTGCCGTCAGGTTCCATCAGCTGTTTGCCGATGCTGATGATGTCGACATTTGGATGCTCGATACTCTCAGGTTTTTATTGTCTTTTAATGTTTGATTGTATTAGTATAACAAAAGGGTTGTAGCATAAATGTTGATTGAACATAACAAAACAATACATACTTTATACATGTTTTTGATTTATAAAATAAAGTCTATTAAACCCCTATTCTACTTATGAAATGATCCTTATGATAATTCGTTTTGTATTTCAAAATTATAATATATGACAGAAAAAGGATATTTATCTTGTTTAGTGTTTTAACTTGTCACTTTTTAAATTCATTGTCAACATTTGTATATTTGTAATTACAATAAAATGTATATATAACATTACATATTTTACAAAATTTGCTGCACTTTGTTTACCCAATAAATAATTTGTTCATTTATAACATTACGTCACTAATTTTTAGTAGAATGTTACAGAATCGTATGTATTGTATTGATCTTAGATAGTCTTTTTGGCACAATTGAAATTAATTTGCACATTTGTATTTTATTCAGACTCGTATCATCAGAAGATGTGGGTCGTGACGAGGCCCAGGTGCAGAGTCTCCTCAAGAAGCACAAAGACGTAACAGACGAACTCAAGAATTACGCAAGCGTAATTCAACAACTCAAACAGCAGGTATGAATTATTTGACATAACTCAATTATATCATCAAAATTTTAAGTCTTCTTTGTGACCAGAGTTTTCTTACATTTTGTTGAAATTTGCTTCATAAAATTTGCAAATATTCATTTTTTTTATAAAAAGTTAGAATACAAAAATTAAGACATGTACGATTTTCTGCTAATTATCTACTTCAAACGTTTATTGATTTGATAATTATTATTTCACTGAAACCTTTTTAGTAGAATTAAAAAATATATTATTTTTATTAAAGGCCAGAAATAAGTAAATATATTATTTTATAGGCTTCTCAGTTGGCACCCGAGGATGCTCAGTCTCCCGAGGTCATCGAGCGCCTTGCCTCTATTGACTCACGCCACGGAGAGCTCACAGAACTGGCTCGTCTGCGTCGTCAGCGTTTGCTGGATGCCCTCTCTCTGTGCAAGTTGCTGTCGGAGGCATCTGATGCGGAGCAGTGGATCGCAGACAAAGACAGGATGCTCTCTACCATGGTGCCAGCGAGGGACATCGAGGATGTCGAGATCATGAAGCACAGGTTAGAAAATTTAATTTAAAAACACTTAATCTATGAAAAGTTTACGAGTTAATAAGCCTTTAGTAACTTGGAAAACTCCGATATATTAGACACAACATGATTCTGATTCACAGTTTAGAAAAGAAATGGACAGAGTTAACAAAATGCCTTTCAATATTAGATGCTTTGGTGATCTTCGGAGTAGCATAAAATAGATTATTTCTGGATGTTCGAAAATTTCAAAGCAAGAGAACCTTCTGCACAGACTAACAAGATATTTGTTTGGTAGAGCAATTCTCAGTTGTGTTATTAAGTTTTGAAATGTTCTGGCTATAGATAAAGTTACAAATTCTAATCAAGTATTACATATTTAAAAATAATCTACATTTTGAAAAGCTCATTGATGATGGAATTATAAAAGCTATTATACAAATATATGGAAATGAGGACATAAGAGAGAATGCAAGATAAAGAAGGATATTATATGTAAAATGAAAGTGAATGCCTTGAGGTGGTTTGGACATATTTAAAGAATGAACGATGAACGACTGACCAAAAAAATATACATGGGTGTAAGAGATGGAGTGAATAGTAGGGGTCGCCCCAGAAAGGGATGGCATGATCATGTGAATGATATTTTGAAACATAAGAAGTTTGAACAATCAACGAGCATCTATGAGACCATGCATGGATGTAAAGGAAGCCAGAAATGTGTGCAAAAATAGAGAAGTAGGCGCTCGGTTCTCTCTGCTTACCCCGTAAGGGATATGGCGTGATGGTATGTATGTATATTATACAAATATAACTTTTTATTTGATTGTCTTTTTTCTTTTTCTTCTTCTTAAATAATTTATAATTTGTATTTAATTCTGTTCTGGAAATACTTAAATTCATATATTTTACCATTTGTATATCGTTAAAGTTTTTTTATGAGATGACATTGACTGAGCAATATTATTTTGATTCCAGATACGATGGCTTCGATAAGGAGATGAACGCCAACGCTTCTAGGGTTGCTGTTGTCAATCAGTTGGCTCGCCAGCTTCTTCACGTTGAGCATCCAGACTCACCCCTCATTCAGTCCAAGCAGCAAGCTCTCAACCAACTCTGGGGGCAGCTTAGGGAGAAGGTAAACTATTATACTGTCTCATTGTCAAGCGATAGACGAGTCCTCGGTTGAAATGTTTCATTTGAGATGTTAAATTTGTCAAAAGACATTTAATTTCTGTGTTTGGTTTCTCATTTGTTTGAAATCATGAAATTCCAGGCTGAAGCAAAGAGGGAGGAACTGAACTCTGCTCAAGGTGTGCAGACCTTCCACATTGAGTGTCGCGAGACTGTGTCATGGATTGAGGACAAGAAGAGAATTCTTCAGGCCACTGACAATCTTCAGATGGATCTTACTGGTAAGATATCCCATCCCTTACATTTACTAACAGACATTTTAGTACATAGCATAGTTTTTTTTTTTTAATTTAGACTCTGAAAGTAAGAAAATTTAAGATGGCGCTGAAAATAATAATAATAATGAACACTTCCTTGCACCCTGCGCAAGTGGCGTGTTTATTGCCATATGGCAATATCTTCCAACTTACCAGTGTTTCCAGCCCAGAGAAGCAATATTCGCGTGAGAAATGAATTTAAATAAATTTCTCCTCTGCTGGGAATCGAACCCAGGACGCCCGCACAGAAACCAAACGGCTTAGCAACTGTGCCACGGCAGTCGGCAATAAGTCGATAGTAATTATTTGTAACAAACAAAAGATACTGAAAATTATGTTTCAAGAATAAGAATTATGGTCAAAACGCATTATTTAGCTCGTTTTGAGTGAAATTTATATTATACCTATACATCTAAGTATTTTATAATAGTATTTTTACAAAAATAATAAATATTTTGAACAACAAAAAAACAGAACACAGAAAGAAAAAAAAATATTAACAAATATATCTTAGAGTGGAAATAAAAAATACGCAGTCATAACACATAATTGGTAGATGTTAACGGAGAGATGTCTTCGCTTTGTAACAATTGAAGATGGTATGAAGATGTTTGACTTTTCAATGATTATGCCTTCATGGAAATTGACTGAACAATTTTTTTATTTATAGTGATGAGCAAATGCAAGACCAAGACCGAAGCGGTCTTGTTCTTGTACTCCCTGTCTTGGTCTTGCATTCCCATTGCAACTTATGATTTTTTTTTTTAACTTTTCTTTTAAAATTCAGTAATCACAATGAAATATGACAAAATACACCAATTTATAGTATTATGTCGATAGTAGATACATAGTTAATTGCTTACTTTTTAATTGAAAATTAACGAGTTTATAAAATTTTACGAGACCTGGGGGCCTACGCAATATGCCATGTTATCTTATATTCGTTCAAGAAAAGAGTGTTCTTAAATTGGATCAGCGAAATAAATTTCGTAGGCAAGTGACACATTACAAGAATAAGCTACGCTACAGCGTCGTTGGCGTCCAAAAGTAAAAACCATCGACTACAATTAAATATTATAAATGGTTAGGTTGGCAGTCTGTTTATTTTCTCAATCTGACTGTCATCGCCTATTTGGCGCACGTTAGGTAGGCTATATTCTCTTTGGCGCGCGTTCGGTTATTATTTAATTAAATGTGAGTGAGCAAATTAAACACGCGAAAAAAATCTTTGCTTATATTTTAATACATGTTTTTACACATTTGATTTAAATTAAATGTATTTTAAGTATATGTTTACTATTTCTACGATATGAAACTGAAATATTATATTAAACACAAAAATCATCAAACAAAATATCAATTTGCGCGGCAACTTTTCACGCTTATAATGCTTCTTTTTTAATATGCAAAAATATATATTTGAGTATATTTTAATACATGTTCACATAATTTACCAGGTTCAACGAGAAAATAATTATAATAAATGAAATATAAAAACAAATGTCTATCTAAATACCACGTTCCAGACCAAATTTTAGTCGCTAATGACGTTTCATTATTATCCAAAAAAACGTTATTTTTCCATTCCAAACGTCAGAAATATGGCACGTTGCCTACCGACGATAACCAGTTTGTATGGCCGTCGCTAGGCGTCGAAAAGAATCGCAGCGAATATAAGATAACGTATAACGTATCGTTTATCAATGGCATGTTGTGCGTAGCCCTGTCACGTGACAACTGTCATTTCCATACATTTAGTTATCTTTGCTTATTCTCTCTATCGCTAAATTGGCATATTGCGTAGGCCCCCTGGTCTTGGTTTTGCGCCTCCTGCTAGACTTGCATGACTTTTGTTCATCACTAATTATTTACTAAGTTTCATGTTGTTCTTGATAATTATTAAAAGAAATTCTTCCTCCATTCTTCATCTCCCAAATTCAGTCCCTGTGTATTGGTCATTCTGTTTTCTTGTCACTTTGAAGGATGATGTTGTTTCCACCGAAAGAAAAATAAACATACTTTTTATAAACTATATTATATTTTTAATATTATAATATTTTTAAAGGTGTAATGACTCTTCAACGTCGTCTGTCTGGAATGGAGCGTGATCTGGCAGCTATTGAAGCACGCATCAGGTCCCTGACGCAGGAGGCTGATGCCATTGAGGCAGAACATCCAGAGGAGGCAGAACTAATCAGGGAACGCATCGCTCAGATCAAGATCATTTGGGAACAGCTAACACAAATGGTAAATGCAATGTGGAGATTTTATAAAAAAAATGTTTTTGAGTTTTGGTTGAATATCTTGAACTTTGAGCCGAGAAAGGGGGCGATTTGCACGTAAACCAATGAAGCAAAAAGACACAAATTCGCACACTCTGTGCAACCGGAAGCTCGTTCAAGATGTTTGGCGAAAATTATTCCAAATTTGTTTAGTCTTATATGCAATAATAAATATTATCAATCTGATATTTTTCTTACTCCATTTAAATCTTGTTTCTTGCTTTTCATACTGTTTCAAGATTCTTTTAGAATCACATTTTTTCATCTTTTTCTTTATCGCAGCTCAAAGAACGAGATGCAAAATTGGAAGAAGCCGGAGATCTTCATCGTTTCCTGCGCTCCGTGGATCACTTCCAGTCGTGGTTGACCAAGACACAGACAGACGTCGCTTCGGAGGACATTCCCGCTTCCTTGGCTGACGCTGAGAGACTCTTGTCTCAACACCAGACCATCAGAGAAGAGATTGACAATTACACGGATGACTACTCCAAGATGATGGAGTATGGTGAAAAGATTACTGCGGTAAGTGAAGAAAAGTGCAACTGATTTGTTTGTTTTTAACTCCAGACAACATTTGAGTCATACAGATGTTCTGGCAAAAAGTATTGATTTGACCTATAATATAGTTGTCACCCTTTTGATCTTCTATACAATAGTCTCGCTATTCAAATGAACTAATGTACTTTCAGCAAACCATCATTATGAATTTGTATCCCATAATCTTTTCTTAATTTCAAGTCTATTCTTGTTATAATTAAGCTATTGATTTAGTATTACATGCATTATGTAATGTCAAGATCTTGAAGCTTATCCTCAAATTAAATAAATCAGATACTTAAACAATATTTTTTTTTAATTATGTGATAGCTAAGCTATTCTTTTTTTCCTTTAGGAACCGTCTACTCAAGATGATCCACAGTACATGTTCTTGCGTGAACGTTTGAAAGCTCTCCGTGATGGTTGGGCTGAACTACAGCAAATGTGGGAGAATCGTCAACAACTTCTTTCCCAGAGTCTGGATCTGCAACTTTTGCAGAGGGACGCTCGCCAGGCTGAAGTTTTACTGGCCCAACAGGAACACCGACTGGCCAAGGCTGAACAGCCATCTTCTTTGGATCATGCTGACCATTTGATAAAGGAGCACGAAGCATTCTTGACAACCATGGAAGCTAACGACGATAAAATCAATTCTGTCGTACAGTTTGCTAATCGTCTTTCAGAAGAAGGTCACTTTGATGCTGATAAGGTCCAGAAGAAAGCGGAGAACATTGATGCTCGAAGAAATGCCAACAGGGAGAAGGCTCTCCAGCAGTTGGAGAAGCTGCAGGACCAGCTGCAGTTACATCAGTTCTTGCAAGATTGCGATGAACTTGGAGAATGGGTCCAAGAGAAGAACTTGACCGCACAAGATGATACCTATCGATCCGCCAAGACTATTCATTCCAAATGGACGAGACATCAAGCGTTTGAGGCTGAAATCGGTGCCAATAAAGAACGATTGGTGGCGGTACAGAATGCTGCTGAAGAATTGGTTAAACAGAAACCAGAGTTTGCTCAAGTTATTTCACCGAAAATGTCTGATCTTAGTGAGCAATTTGTCAATTTAGAAGTTACTACCAAAGATAAGGGTGAAAAATTATTTGATGCCAATAGAGAAGTGCTCATTCACCAAACATGCGATGATATTGATTCATGGATGAATGAATTAGAAAAGCAAATTGAAAATACCGACACTGGATCAGATTTGGCATCAGTTAATATACTAATGCAAAAGCAGCAGATGATTGAGACTCAAATGGCTGTCAAGGCTAGACAAGTCACTGAGCTGGAAACCCAGGCTCAGTATTTGCAGCGCACTGTTCCCGATAAAATGGAAGATATTGTAGTCAAGAAGGTAGCTGTCGAACAGAGGTTTGAACAACTTAAGGCACCTCTTGTTGAAAGACAACGTCAATTGGAAAAGAAGAAGGAAGCCTTCCAGTTTTGCCGAGACGTGGAGGATGAGAAATTATGGATCGCTGAAAAAATGCCTCAAGCTACCAGCAATGAATATGGCAATTCATTATTCAATGTCCATATGTTGAAAAAGAAAAACCAGTCCCTTAAGACGGAAATAGATAATCATGAAGCCAGAATAATTACCGTTGTTAGTAATGGACAGAAATTAATTGATGAAGGCCATGAATCTGCCCCAGAGTTCCAGGAGTTGATAAGTGAATTATCTCAACGCTGGCAAGAACTTAAAAGTAAGATTCATTTCAAATTCCTTTTGTTTTGTATGGTCCATATATGTAATTGAACCCAATTAATGAGACATTTTGTTTTTTCAGATGCCATCAATGATAGAAATAATGGTCTCCTTCAATCGGAGAAGGCGCAGCAGTACTTCTTTGATGCGAATGAAGCAGAGTCATGGATGAGTGAACAGGAACTCTATATGATGGTAGAAGACAGAGGCAAAGATGAAATATCTGCCCAGAATTTGATAAAGAAACATGATATATTGGAACAGGCGGTGGAAGATTACGCCGAAACCATTAGACAACTCGGTGAAACTGTTCGACAGCTGACAACCGAAGAGCATCCACAAAGTGAACAGATCTCAGTGAAGCAATCGCAGGTAGATAAATTATACGCCGGCCTCAAAGATCTGGCAGGAGAGAGAAGAGCCAAATTAGATGAGGCTCTACGACTCTTCCAGCTGAACAGAGAAGTTGATGATTTAGAACAGTGGATCGCAGAAAGAGAACTGGTCGCCGGTTCTCAGGAATTGGGACAAGATTATGACCATGTGACCCTGTTGTGGGAGCGCTTCAAAGAATTTGCACGAGACACCGAAGCTATCGGATCAGAAAGAGTAGGAACTGCCAACAGAATAGCCGATCAGATGATTTCGATGGGACACTCGGACAATGCCACAATTGCACAGTGGAAGGATGACTTGAATGACGCGTGGCAAGATTTATTAGAGCTCATTCAGACCAGAACTCAAATGCTCGCTGCGTCCCGAGAACTTCACAAATTCTTCCACGACTGCAAGGATACACTGAGTCGCATTCAGGAGAGACAGAGAGGTGTGTCAGATGAACTGGGTAGAGATGCAGCCAGTGTATCTGCTTTGCAGAGAAAGCATCAAAACTTCATGCAGGATCTCATGACTCTTCAGTCACAGGTAAACGACCTTTGTCATCATTGTAATGTGGTTTGTGAAAGAATGAAAATAAATTCATAGCAATATTGTGTTACAGTACACATACACAAAAAAGACAAATCTATGTTCAGCAATATAATTAATGTACATCTAGTTCTAAACGTAATGAATGAAGAACGCATGATGAAGAAAATACACAAAGCTGACAGATAGGCTTGGGAAAAGAGGCCAGGGTTGTCCCCAAAAAAAGGATGGCTCGACCATGTGAATGACATCCTGAAAGAGTGAAATTTAAGAAGCTTGTACAATAGACAAATATATGTGAGACGATGCATGTCAAGATACAAAATGTAATGTTTGGTTCTTAGCCTTTCCAGTGATGATATGTATGTGACTCAACTATTTCAATATGAGAACATAATGTAATTGTATAATATTTTATCATAGGTCCAACAAATTCAAGAGGAATCTGCAAAGCTTCAAGCGTCATACGCTGGAGATAAGGCAAAGGAGATTACCAACCGTGAAGGTGAGGTTCTCGCAGCCTGGGCAGCCCTTCAGTCCGACTGTGATGCCAGGAGATTGAAGCTCGCAGACACAGGGGATCTTTTCAAATTCTTCAACATGGTGCGAACGCTCATGTTGTGGATGGACGATGTCCTCAGACAGATGAACACCAGCGAAAAACCAAGGTGAGGAGAGCAATATTTTTTATCTCAATCAAATTAAGATTATCGAGATTCCCTTAGGAAATTTCTTTCATTGATTTATCTCAAGACTAGACTAGACTATACACAAACCTGTTACTTCTCAAACTCTTGTTGACACAGCAGCTTGACTGTGAAACGATCTTCCGAATTCTGTTACCACCTTCTTACAACACGGGTCTTTTCAAATTGATATTTTCTTGAGAAGATTTCATGCATAGGTAGGTATAGGCATTTTATATTGTAGTGAGTAATGTACTCACTATTTCGTTTAAAGAACCAAATACATTCCGCTATTATTTTTCGACCCGTTTTGAGAGATGGCTTTTGATCTATTATTTAAATTTCGCGCGTTGATTGCCAACTAGGAGACCATGGACGTGCCGGCCCCGCTGCCATACTCTTGTAACAACTGTATCGGCGCACTTTCCTTCGCTCGTCGCAGAACACTGGGCCTCTCTCCTCTCCCGTACACCCCCCAGTCGACCTGCTTCACTAGTCCGGTAAACAACGGCGATCCATATCACTTGTTATTTCTGTCCACAATATTATACGAATCGGGTCGAATTACCCAAAAAATGTTTGTTTCACGACGACTCGCTTGAATCTAATCCTCGGCTTCCATTTCAGTGTGTATTTTACATAATTTCAAACTGATACATCGAGACGCGTCACGCATAGTATCAACGGTCGTTCCCCAGTTAAGTTTTTAAAACTATATAAGTGATCGTGTGTTATACTTAGAGATGTATAGACACTTTTATCGAGTCCATATCTATTTACTGGTCAATTAGAATGGTCGCATCATATCATTTAAAATAATTTAAACTTTTAAAAATTTACAAGTCAACATAAGTGATCGTGTGTTACACATACAGAGAAATAGACACCTTTATCGAGTTCGTCTCTATTTACCGGTCAATTAGAATGGTCGCATCATATAAATAAATAATGGATCCAAATCATAATAGCTGGTGTTCTGTATGTCGCCATGTAAAAAAAATGTTAAAATAATAATCTTCCAATATCATCAAGGTTTTAACTTTGAAGTGGCGACATGGCATCAACTCTTTAAGTGGCAGTCTAAAGTAGATAAAAACAATTTAGACAATATTTTTTTTTTTTTTTTTTGCGGGTGGCAGTTCTCAGGAGAACACACTTAGGCCGGTTGGCCCTTTGTGATACCACAAAAAGAAGGATTTGGGCTGTCCACCCCCTCACTCATCCACCCTGAACCAGCCTGATTGGTCAATAAATGTCATAATGTCTCCTATATCGGCAGACGCTATGTCAATCAGATCATCATAGAAGAAACTTCCCAGGGACTTTCTTCTATTTCTAGAGAGAGCAGGACAGTGACAGAGGAAATGGACCACAGTCTCCTCCTCTTCCTCGTCTTGGCATGCTCTGCAGTAATCGTATGCCTCCAGTCCCAGCCTTCTGGCATGCTTACCTATGAGCCAGTGTCCCGTTAATACCGATACGATTCTGGCTAGTAAATCCCTTCTGAACGTGAGTAGTTCTCTGGTTCTTCTGGGGTCATATTTTGGCCATGTTTGCCTGGCAATGGAGCATGTGCTTTCTTCCAGCCATCTCTGGTTAGCACAGGCTGTCGTCGTCTCATTTACCCGAAGTTTACATGTTGCCATGGGGACTCCAGGTCTATGTTTGATTGTATCTGGAGATAGCAGGGTACCTGCTCTGGCGAGTTCATCTGCCCTGCAATTCCCTGCTATATTGCTGTGACCCGGCACCCACATGATATGTAGATTGAACCGCTCCGCTGTATCATTTAAGATTCTGCGACAGTTCAAGGCCACTCGAGAAGTTGTGCTTACGCCCTTTAAGGCTCTAATAGCCGCTTGGCTGTCTGTGAGAATACGGACATCGCTGTTTGACACTGCGTTGCCTTGTATCCATTCTGCTGCTTCCTGAATTGCCAAGATTTCTGCTTGGAAAACACTACAGTGATCCGGCAACCTGAAAGAAATATTAATATTGAGTTGCTCTGAAAATACTCCTCCGCCCACCTTACCTTCCAGTTTTGACCCATCAGTGTAAACCACCTGGGCTTCACCATGACGGATCAGACTCTCCTTCCACATCTCCCTCAAGGGGATTTGTGTGGAGAATCTATTATCAAAGAATGGTTTGGGAATGACGTAGTCGATACCTTCCGATGGTTTTTTAAGCTCCTGAAGAATTACGGAGTGCCCTATGTGTGTCTCCTTCCAGGGGTTAACACAATTCATTCTTATTGCGGCATTTGCTGCCATTTGCTTTCCTAGGAGGTCAAGTGGCATCAGATGCAGGATGGTGTCAAGGGCTTTTGATGGTGTAGTTCTCAGACAGCCAGTGGTTGTCACTTCTGCTAGTCTTTGAACTTTTGCCAGCTCTTTTAGGTGTACTCCCTTTTTCAGGGAATGCCACCATACCACCACTCCATACATCATGATTGGCCTTATGACCGCCTTGTACATCCAGTGTGTCATCTTGGGGTGTAGTCCCCAACGTTTGCCCACGATTTTCCTACAGGTGTACAGTGCATTTGTAGCTTTACGTACCCTTTCCTGCATATTGGACCTCCAGCTCAGTTTTCTATCCAGGATCAGTCCCAGATATTTGGCTTGAGCTGAGATCCCTAGCGTCTCCCCTTCTAGGGTTGGCAGCTCAAAGGTCGGGATTACCCGTTTGTTTGTAAAAAGGACCAGCTCTGTTTTCTTCGGGTTTACTCCTAACCCATTGTTGTTACACCACTGAGCTATCCTGTCTAGTGCTCTTTGTAAGATTGATGAGAGGATATTGGGGATCTTTCCGGACACCGCTACGGCGAGATCATCCGCATATGCGATAACCCCAACACCAATATCGTCTAACTCTGTCAATAGGTCATTTAAGGCTAGGTTCCATAAAAGAGGTGATAGAACGCCCCCTTGGGGTGTTCCCTTCACTGGATATCTTTTGATCCTTGAGCCTCCTAATTCTGAGTTTATGACTCTGTTTCTTAACATATTGTTGATAACTTCTGTGAGCGATGTTTCGATCCCCAATTCCCTTAGGGATTTAGTCATCGCTTCGTATTTGATGTTATTAAATGCTCCTTCTATATCCAGAAAGGAGACCAGTGTGTGTTCTTTGTATTTCATCGATTTCTCGATTCTGTGTATCAGGGTATGCAATGCTGTTTCTACAGATTTCCCCTTGCTGTATGCGTGTTGAGACTCTGACCATTTTAATGGATCAATTCTACTTCTAATCCTGGTCTCTATGAGTCTCTCTAGCGTTTTTAGTACAAACGAGGATAGACTGATTGGTCTGAAATCCTTGGCTGTGTTATTGGATGTTCTTCCTCCTTTGGGTATGAACACCACTTTTACTTCCCTCCATATCTTGGGGGTATAGCAGAGCTCTATACAAGCTTCAAAGATTGAATCCAACCAGGGTATGACAATCTTCGAGGCCGCCTGCAGTTCAGCTGGGATTATACCATCCGGACCCGGCGACTTGTAAGGCTCAAATTCATATATTGCCCAAGCAATCATTTCTTTATTAAATAGTTTACGGGTCTGCGTCCCCCTTCTCGGGCGACCAGCTTCCCTAGGCAAGTCCTGTTTACAACCAGGAAAATGCGTTTTTGTCAATAGCTCTAGTGTTTCGGAGCTGCTTGAGGTCCAGCTGCCGTCATTTTTCTTAATGTATTCAGGCATCACTGGGTCTGTAGCTAGGATTTTGCGAATCCTGTTTCCCTCTGGGATTGTTTCAATTTTTGTACAGAAATTTTCCCAAGATATTTTCTTTGTCGTTTTTACCTTACTTTTGAAAACTCTTTGACTGGCCTTATAGCTTTCCCAATCATTGGTTTTCTTCGCTAGGTTGAACAATTTGCGACATTCCCTTCTCAAGGTTACAATCTCTTCTGTCCACCATGGTGGTCTTTTTCTTCCTTTAGCCGTACGCACCGGGCACGATTCTCTGGTCGCCCGGTTACAAGCCTTGGTAAGAATCTCCGTTATGTCATCCAATTCCTCCGTTGTTGAGGGCCTGGGTGGCGCTTCTGAAAGAAGTTTACTGAGGGCCGTGTTGTACTTATCCCATTGCGTATTTCTTCTATTCATGTACATGACTTCGTCTGGCTTCTCAAGACTTAGACTAAATTCAATGTACTGGTGATCAGAGAAGGAGTGATCTGCTGAGACTTTCCATTCTCTTACTAATTGGGCAGCGTGCTCGTTGGCAATTGTTATGTCAAGAACTTCGCGCCTAATTGCTGTAATAAAAGTTGGGGAATCACCTGTATTGCATATTTCAATATTATTTAATAAATTATTAAAATAACAATATAACTTTGTTTATTTCCACTTATTTATTTTTATTCCACAACTAGTTTCAAGAACTACCGTTCTCTTCTTCAGGTGGGTTTAAACTAAAAACTAATTTGGTGTGGTGTGTGGCTGTGTCATAGGTATAGCGGGAGGTGGGGGTAAGGGGGGAAGTGGGCGTTGCCCTAACGGGAACATGGATAATAATGGTGAAGTGTTGGGTTGTGTCTGGTTGTTAATTATTTTCTTGTGACTGTTTATGGCTTTGTGGATTTCTAATGTCTCTAAATTATTTTGTTTCAGTCCGTATGTATGCTTATGTAATAATTGTGCGTTTGTATTGTCAAATGTATGATTTTCTTGTATTAGGTGGTTTGCATATTCTGAGAAACCGTGTCCATTTAGACAGCGTTTATGTTCTTTGACTCTAGTTTCAATTGTCCGTCCTGTTCTCCCTATGTAAATACTATCACAGTCCCCACATTGCAATTCATAAATTCCACTTTGTTTCAGATTACTTGTTTTTTCTGTGTTGTTTTTCAGTATAAGTCCTATATTGTTGTCTGTATACAAGGCTGGTTTTATGTTTAAAGGAAGATGTCTCGTTATATCATGTGTAATTTTATTAAGATATATTATTTTTCTCCAATTTGTGCCAGTCTCTCGTGGTTTTGGTTTGTATATGTATTTATGAATGATGTTTGTACGTGTTTTTCTGTTTAATATTTTATGAACTATATCTTTCTTGTAACCATTATTAAGAGCTATAGTTTCTATTGTTTGTAACTCCTTGTTATAGTCTGTCTTATTTAACGGTACCTTGAGTAATCTAGTGATCATTGAATGAAAGGCTGCCATTTTGTGTGTGATTGGGTGTTGTGAAGTATTATGAATGATATTGTCAGTGTATGTTGGTTTTCTAAATATGTTAAACGTAAAGGTATTATTTGTTATTTTTATGGTCAGATCTAGGAAATTTAGAGTTCTGTCTTTTTCCGTTTCCATTGTGAATTTGATTTTATTATGTAGTGTATTAAGGTGTGTGAGAAATTTTTGTAGTTGTCGGTCCGTACCCGTCCATATGCAGAAAATGTCATCAACATATCTATACCACAACAATACATTTTTTATATATTCCTTATTTTTAGTGTTATCAAATAAGTTATTTTCAAAATTATTCATGAAGATGTCTGCTATTAGTGGACTGGTTGGTTGTCCCATTGCCAAACCGTCCTTTTGTGTATATATTTTTCCATTATAAACAAAATAGTTTTGTTCCATACAAACACTAAATAATTTTTGTAATTCGTTTGCCAAGTTTCCATCATTCAAATTTTCTGTTAAATTTTTAATAATATTTTTACTTTCCGTGATAGGAACATTGGTGAACAAAAAATTTAACAGAATTAACAACCAGACACAACCCAACACTTCACCATTATTATCCATGTTCCCGTTAGGGCAACGCCCACTTCCCCCCTTACCCCCACCTCCCGCTATACCTATGACACAGCCACACACCACACCAAATTAGTTTTTAGTTTAAACCCACCTGAAGAAGAGAACGGTAGTTCTTGAAACTAGTTGTGGAATAAAAATAAATAAGTGGAAATAAACAAAGTTATATTGTTATTTTAATAATTTATTAAAATGAATTTCCACAATGTTAACGCCTCTACCTTAGAATATTTGTCAATATTATTTGATAAAATATAATCAAAAAGCGACTCACCTCTTATATTTGTGTCCGTACTGCCCCAGACTGTGTGATGTGCATTGGCATCTGCACCTGTCACCACGGGTATCTTCTTTTCACCTGCTTTTGCGAAGGCCTGCTGAAGAATACTCGGAGGGGGAAGTTCTTCATGATCATGTCCTAGGTATGCGGAAATCAACCATATAGTCTGGGATTGAAGTTCCACTGCCAGGACCATGATGTCCTCGTTGCAGAACTCTGATACCTTAAAGGCATTGAGTTCTTTCTTTATGAGAATACAAGATCTCGGTCTACTATTTTTATTAGTATAAAAGATCTTGTAATCTTTCGATTTTAGTCCGGCTACTAGGTTTTTAACGACCCATGGTTCTTGGACTAGAATAATGTCCTCTCCTTTTGCAAAGAGGCGAAGAAGTAGAGCGGCAGACGCCGCCTTCGAGTGGTGCAGATTAATCTGAACCACTCTCATACAGCAGTCTGCCCTCCTCCCCCTCATTGCTCGAGGTATTAGGACTCTCAAGATCTATTGCGCCCTCTTTCCGAAGTGCGCTAGATGTTGAGGCTTGGACTTGGATTAGATCGAAATCCTTCTCCAGGTAGGTGTTACCCTTTGAGGGTTCTTTCCCACTCACGTCCATAACGTCCAACGCCTCCGTGATCGATAGAGGCGATGATCTAGGGTCTACAGGACTCTGTTCCTTGACCATACTGTCCTTTGCCCCCGTGACAAGCACTGAAGACGGACAGGATGTTTCGGGAGGACCGCTGGGTTTTCCACTTCTTGTCCTCGAGTCCTTCTTGTAGACTCGCAGTGCAATGAGCTCGAAACCATAGCCAATTACACCGCCGGTCTTTTCTAAAGGCATCAGCGCCTCTTCGTTCAGGATAATTAGAGCATTTCTCCTGTTACCCTGAACTTCTTCCACCTTAGCTACTTTCCAGTCTTGGGTGGGCAATTCTGGATTGCTCATCTGAATGAGGTCCAGTATCTCTTTCGGTTCGGCCGGTACCGCCGGGAGCCAGACCCGAGACCTTGGTCTGCACGGGATCAGATCCTTTGAGACTGCCTCGAGCCTCGCGCCCGGCCACACCTCGCCTATCTTTGAGATTGCCAGTTTGTAGAGATCCGCAGAGCGTTGATCTCTACCGGCGATCAGCTTAACGCCTCCCTGGTGCTAGACAATATATATTGTCTAGCTGATATTTAGACAATATATTTGAGCATAATTGGATGTCACGTAGACTAAATATTAGTTCCTTTTCCAGATAGTTGTTTTGTACGATGGCCGCTCCGGGGATGAATAGAACAATAAGCAATGGAGTGGAGTAGAAGACTGAAATTCTGTTAAGTTCCTTTTCCAGAGAGCACTAAACCATTCCCTCGACCTGAACCAAATTGCTTAGTATTCAATATAGACTGTCTTGAAGTAATTATCATGCCAATAATTAATCATCCTGTTTTGTTGTATTTGTCAGGGACGTGTCTGGTGTGGAACTCTTGATGAACAACCACCAGTCCCTGAAGGCGGAAGTGGACGCTCGAGAGGATAACTTGGCGGCTTGCGTGTCCCTCGGCAAGGGTCTACTGGCCCGACAGCACTATGCCTCGCAGGAGATCAGAGACAGACTCTTGGCCCTCAACAACCAGCGACATGCCCTCCTCCGCAGGTGGGAAGAAAGATGGGAGAATCTGCAGCTCAGTGAGTATATATTCAATCATATTATATCTAATACACATAAACATTTCAACATTAATATTCAGAAATCAATAAGTATAGAGACCCTCCCCACAGAGCCTAATCTGGATGTGTGAAATATTTCCAATAGAATGTTTGCCCATAATATACCACCAGGGAAGGATAGCTGGTGTTCCACTTCCCTAAAGAACTTGATTATCTTTATAAGGGCAGATGTTTAATTGTATTTAAAATGATCTTAATAACATTATTATCAATCATAAAAAGATACAAGGTGAAAGGTGAGATACTCTCCTTCAGAAGAGAGTCATATCAATATTAACGGGCCACTGGCTCATAGGAAAGCATGCTAGAAGGCTAGGGCTGGAAGCATACCATTACTGCAGAGCATGCCAAGACGAAGAGGACGAAGAGAATCCTCTGTCACTGTCCTGCGCTCTCTAGAAATAGAAGATGCTCCTTGGGAAGTTTCTTCTATGATGATTTAAGGTGACGGGATAGGCTCCAAGGTACTTTTTGGATGCTCATTAGGCCTTACTCTTAAAAGTTACGTCTTTATGAAAAATATATATTATTTTCTCATTATTTGTCTATACATTGGCCCGATACACTTTTTTATATTTTGTGTACTTTGTTCATAGTATTTTTTTTAATAATACCTGTTTTCTCAGATTTTTTATCCATAACTCAAAACTTATAAGGCTTAGAAACATGAATATTTCTTTAAATGTTAGATATTTTATAAATCTAAACATTGGCTCGATACGTTTTCAAACAATGTTCTCACTTTTTTGTAAAATCAAATAAATCATAGTATTTTATGTAACGCTCGATTCAAATTCACTAACTTGGGCGCACACGATTCTAATCTTTAAGGACGTACATTCTCATCTAATAGTTTTAAATTTTGCGTTTGACTCGCCTACATTGCCTTACCCTGCCCCTTAATGGATATCGTCAGCCGATATCGGAGACGTTATGACATTCATTACCCACTCAGGCTGGTTCAGGGTAGATAAGTAAGGGGTATCACAATGGGCCAATTGGCCTAAGTGTGTTCTTAAGAACTGCCACCCGCAAAAAAAAATAGTAATGCTGAGAGTGAACTTTCAAGCTATGTCTTGTCGGCAGGTTTGAAAGCATTTGAATGAAGTTGGCGTTTTTCAGTTGCCAATGCAGTGTTTTTAATATGCTGCAATTGCGGCACTTGCGGCGTAGGGACGTGTAATCGCCGCAATTTAAAATAAGAGGATGAAGATGGACATCACAATCAAATGTATGTAAATAAATGTTATTTTGTTTTTTATCAGTTCTGGAAGTGTACCAGTTTGCGAGAGACGCAGCCGTTGCAGAAGCATGGCTGATCGCCCAAGAGCCGTATCTGATGTCCTCAGAGTTGGGACACACTATAGACGACGTTGAGAACTTAATAAAGAAACACGAAGCGTTTGAGAAATCAGCGGCAGCACAAGAAGAGAGGTTCGGTGCGCTACATCGACTCACTACCGTAAGTTTTCTACATTCTTTGGTTGGTTTTGTCTCTTTCCTTTGGTTGCAGCAACAGTTTTGGTCTAGAAAAGTTATAAGCATGTCTTCAATTAACAAATCAACAAGCACTTCTTTAATAAACAAATCAATTAGCACTTTATTAATAAACAAAACATTACTTTGTGGTAACATTTAAAATTAAATAACAAAATAATTATATTTTTGATTCTCTTTCTGCTAACGTCATCATTGTTAAATAAATGTGAATGTCCTGAGGTGGTTTGGATATATTGAAAAAAATGAATGAGGAACGGCTAAAAAAAAAACTTACAAATGTGTAAGAGATGGAAAGAGTAACAAGGGTCACCCTAGAAAGGATGGTATGATCATAGAAACATAAGGTGCTTGAATAATTGAGAAGTATATATGAGATGATGCATGAATGTAAAGGAAGCCATAAATGTTTGCATGGATAGAGCGTGGATGGGTGTGATGGTATAAGTTTGTATCATCGTTTGTTTTTTAATATTAGTGTAAATTTTTGAGACCAAAACTGTTTTTTATTTTTCTTATTTTGTTTTATCACTATATTTTATTTTTTTCTCTTATCTATTTTTAAATTTTCTTGGTAATGGGTTTTTTGAATCCTTGCTATTTTTAATTTTTTGTTACTGTAGTTGCTTTTTTACTTATAGTGTCTTGTTTTAATATTGCATGTTCATCTTATATTGTAGACATTTATTTTTTGTTGTGTTTTTTTGTATGTCTTATCTTTTCCTGTAACTTTGTTACTAATATTTGAATATATCCATAGCTTGAACAGTCACAACCAAATAGAAATACACCGATGTGGACACCAGTAGATCCATTACCTGATCACACCCATCTCACTAAATTTCCCATCCTAGACCCTTCCTGCGATAAGCTCAACGTCGTAACTACGCCGAATATAAAAGAAAATTCCCCCGTATTTAAGAGATGCAAATCCTATAGGAATCGACCAGTTGGCCAAGTCGTTCGCGATATCATATTGACCAGCGATAAATTCTATAAACCACAACCCTTCAAAAGGAAACAGTTCACTTCCCACGGGACTAAAATCATATATCCGGGCATCCCGGACGGCGCTATACAAGATAACAAACCTGTCAAAGGTAAAAAGAGAAATAAATCTTTCTTGTGGAATTCGTTGCTCTCACAAGGTGAAGCGGAGGATATCGAAGAACTTATTGAAATAAATGATTATAGTTCCCAACCGACTTCCTCTAAAAGACTCTCTAAAGGTTCTAACTCCTTCGAAGAAACCTTCGAAACGCCAACGAATCTCAATCCGTACGTTTCAAAGTCACCCGATTGCATTGAGACGAATTGCGATTTGGAACGTAACAAAAATTATAGCAATCAAGCTATCTGCGAATCTTCGGATATAGAATCCGACGTCGTCTTCCATAGTTCTGAAAATGTCAGTAAGGACCCGTCCGTCTCTAATTTGTTGATCGTAACAAACCAAGAGAAGCACATCACGGATAGCATGTTTGTTGTATGTCCTGATGTCTGCACTGTCAAATTCGACATTTCCAACGACATCAAGGTAGTCTGCGCTAATTTCATCCACTGGGAGAAATGTTCCAACCGTAGATTCAACAAGTCCCCGTCGAAGAACAATATTTTAGATTCCATACCGGACGTAACAAAGAGTGAGGCGGATTTGCAAGATTTCTGCAAAGTCGGTGAGAGGTTGCCGGGTTTGAAAAATAACATAATGCTATCGACCAATACCAAATTGAAACCGAAAGGGCTTCCGTCGGTAAAGACTGGTCGTTACAGCAGCGTTGAGATCCTTTACAGAGAAGCCACCGATTCCGTTTCCCATTCAGATTCCTCGTCCCAAAATCTGCATGCTTCAAGCTTTGGTTCCATCTCATTGGACACTTTAGCTCTTGGTGATGGTTGTTCTTTATATAATTCCGAGGTAAGAATATTTTGTAATGTAGCTTTGGTAAACTAACAAAACCACATTAGTTCATTTATAACAATCAATATTAAATTGATTTTATTGGCAATTAACAAATCTTATTTTTTGCTTTGTATTTTTTGTTTTTCAGTTTGAAATAACTTAATTTTTGTTTTTTTACACCCTTTCAATTAACTTCATATGTCTGTCCATAACTGGAATTTTGAAATTGAAATTTAACTACTTCCCGACCAGTTTGAGTTCTGAAACATTCAGAATTTGTGTATTTCCGATGACAATGCATGTTGAAACTGTGCTTGATTCATTTGATATAATTTAAGAAATTCATATTTCATACAAAGTTAAAAAATAATACAATACTTAATGCAATACTAATAACATTTGAATGTGAAGAAAAATATGAAAAGGGTGTCCTCATTTTTTTTTTTTGACTTTATTGTTGTACATTTTTATGTGCGAAAATTAACATGTAAAAAGTTGTCGTGTGGTAGAGAGGAGGAATGTTGATATAAGAATTGAATTGAAAAATCATTAAACAAAAATATGATTGATTCTACTTGCAATTATATTAGTTTTGATTTATTTTTAAATGTAATAAACAAAAGCTTTGGATAGAAAAGGGTGGTGACTGATTTTTAGTGTCCGACCGAAGCTTCGGCTTCGGCCACCTTCGACAAAAAAAAAACACCTTCGGCTTCAGCCAAAAATAACCCGAATCTTCGGCCGAAGCCAAAGCTTTTTGTCAGCCGCTAAAAACAGTTAAAACTTGTAAAAACATGCGCGAATATGCTGACATGTGTAGCGGGTGTATAGATTCGGCCGGCCCAGTGTCGCGTGCCGACTGTCGACAGAAACAAAACATGAGTAGTTCTGAACGCTCAGTAGTTAGATATCTAACCAACTAAGTCACGAAAGCAGATTATTTATAATTTTAATCAATTTTTTTAGTAAAATCAAACCTTCGGCTTCGGCCAAAATCTGACCTTCGGTCGGACACTACTAATTTTGTCTGCCTATTTTAAATAAATAGAAGATTCTGAAGAATCTTGAGGTGAGCTCTTACGAAAATGGCACTTTATATG
Source organism: Molanna angustata (assembly GCA_963576475.1). Taxonomy (NCBI): domain Eukaryota; kingdom Metazoa; phylum Arthropoda; class Insecta; order Trichoptera; family Molannidae; genus Molanna; species Molanna angustata. The sequence goes on from OY754982.1 coordinate 24,137,018, forward strand.
TCATCCTACTATATATAGTGCCGTTTGTTTGAGAGCTTACCTCAAGATTGTGCAGAATCTTATATTTATTTAAAATGGCCTATGCACTAAAAATATATCTCTATTTCCATCTGCCCTTAAATTAGTACCTATGCTAAACATCCTATTAATAATTTTAATAGGAGTATCGATATGCCAAATTTCTAGTTCATATTACGTCGAATATATTTTTTAATTACATATACGCAAACATTAGATTTTTTTCTCTTTCGGGAGTCAAATGATATTTTTATCGACAAACTTTTTTAACATCTCAATAGAGACGAAGTTGAGATATATACTATTGCCATCTATAAAGTAACGGAAAAGCCTTTTTTGTAACGCCATCTATTGAGAAATTAGTTTATTTGTAAACAATGAAAGCAACAGTCCTTATAAATAAGATGACGGTGTCTGGCACAGATGTCACCCCTGAACTGCGCCAGAAATATTATTTCATTTTTAATTCCTTATTTTCAGGGGAATTGTTACACACTATTCAAATATATAGAGCTTTCAAAAAATTACATTGATAAGAGAACTCAATAAGAAGGCATAATTGGTGAACGTTGCGCAAGCGCATAAAGTGATCACGTAAACCAGCCGATGACAGGTCGTAAGCCCTGGTTCTTCTACAATATCCCAACTTTGTCTCTATTGAGATTTTAAAAAAGATAGTCAGTAAAAATTTCATATCACGTCTTTTTTCTTAGATATTTTTATATTCAAAAAAGCTTTATACCTTAATTTTCACACCCTTAGTGGCGAAATTTTCAAATGTCCTTCCTTAGTGGAAGGTTTTGTTATTCAACCTATTTGATTTCCAAATTTCACTTCTCAACAATTAGCCATTTGGACTGGGCGTTGATGAGTGAGTATCTCAGTCAGTCAGTCAGTCAGGATACTTTGCTTTATTGAGATGTTATATAATGAGATTGCATTTTTCACTATTGAGATGTTATATAATGAGATTGCATTTTTCACTATTGGTTAAGTAATATCCTTTGTATTATCTGGTGTGCAGTTTGAGCTGAAAGAAATGAAGCGGCGTCAGGAGGCAGCAGAAGAAGCTGAGAGAGCTCGGTTAGCGGAGATAGCCGAGGCGGCCGAGAGGGAACGTCAGGAGGAAGAGAGAAGGAAGGGAGAGGCTCAGGCTGAGAGGGTCGACTCAACGGATGCCCCACAAGACGTTCAAGGTACGCTCCTCGATAACCATTATTTATATGTTGATCTGATCTCTTTGAAATTGGAGGTTTGGCTTCCGACCCCCGATGGGATCAAGGAATGTGTGAAGAATATGAAGACGTTAGCTGGCCGTGTATCCAGTTGGTTTAGTCAAGATAAATAGAAAATTTATATACCTCATGTTAGTCCTGTTCTCTCCAAGAAGATATTGAAGTAATTACTTAGAAGAAAATCACAAGTTATGTATAGTCATGAAGAGTGTCGATAAATTCATTTTAAGGTTATGTAAACTTTCTCTCAGATTTTTTAATTTTTTTTTGTATTCCCCAATACAATTTATTAATTGGGGGAAAAAATAAAGAATTATTGTTAATATATTTTTATAAACATAAATACAATCTCTATAATAATTTCTTTTTTGTGTAAAACTAGTTTTCCTAAGCACATTATTATGCAGGGTGTCTCAAAATAAAGTTTATATTTAGTGGATCGATTAAAAAAAAGTACATAAGCCGTGTATCGAAAAAATGTTTATTAATTATTAAAGTACACAATTTGGGAATTTATTTCTTAAAAATAATATCGTCCAAATGTAGACCCTCACATTCGCAGCACTCATTTAATCAAACAGTAAAATTTCTTATGACGGCTCGGCAGGTGGACTCAGTGATGGCTACCATTTCGTGACGGATATTTTCTTTCAAATGCGCCAGGAAAGTCAGTTTATTGGCGTAAACTTTAGAATTCAAGATAACCTCATAGGAAAAAGTCCATAAAACTGCGTGGAGGCCAATTCATGTCACTTTTCCTGGAGATCAATTTGCCTGGGAAAATTTCACAAACTTGTGGCAGAGATGTATTGGACGTGTGTGACGTTGCTCCGTCCTGCTGGAACCATGTTCTTTGGATATAGCCAGGAAAGTTTTGCAATTCAGGCACCAAGAAGTCGTCTAACATCTCTACATAACGCTCTGAATACAAATATAAACTTTCTTTTGAGACATCTTGTATATCAAAAAATTGGGTTAGTGGAATTTTTATAAAGTTTTGACAATAATTAATGGCTAATAAGATTTATAAAAAATATTGACAAAAATTCCCACTATATTTATAGTATTATTTCATGTGTCTTTGTGTTATTTGACAATGGGCTTAGCTCGAAACTGATGAAATCATTGTAGAGTTTTGTTTATGTTTATGAAATATATGAATAAATGGCATTTTGTAGATTAATATCAATCACAAAACAAATAGTATCGTATATGTGTTGAATCAATTATAGATTTGCTGTGGGTATATTTATAGTAAGATAGATTAAGTTATAAACTAGACAAGTCTGAAATATTTAATTATGACAAACTTCATTCTTCACAATTTATTTTTGATCATTGCAACACCATTGTTAAAAGATTATTGCGGTTATTATTTTTCTTTACTGTTACTAACAATATTGTTAATTAAAAGCTTGTGCTTGCAAATGAAACAGAAAACAAATCACTCTTAACTCCACTAAAATGCAATTTATTAATATTTTATCACTCGCCAGTGCAAATAATTCACAACAACAATTAATTAATCTATAGTTTGTTTGTACAGCTGTAATACCTATAATATTACTTAAATATTCTTTTCACATTGTCTTTGATTCACTTGGGGTTTGTCTATGTTTGTCTGTTTCACGCTGCCTACCCTTTTCTGTGCTAATCTGTGGATTTGTCCAATGCGATTGATAAAATGCATTAATTAAAAAACAAAATTGAATAAATGATAGTTATAAGAAGGAGTTCGACGAAAACAACTGAAAAATCTCAGGAAAGACCCCATTCCCAACCAGGTAATAATGGATTGGTGAAAATTGCTAGACACGCTTTAACGCTATCCGCACAGTATTCGTAGTTTATATTTAAGCAAAGAGGTTCTCTGTATATCACAAGAGTTTCTATTCTTTATTATCATCTGTCAGTGTGGTTTGACATAATTTCAATAAAAATCAAAATTGTTTCCTTGTTGGATAAAAAATATTACCGTTATTGTAAGAATATTGGACATTCTTAGAAAACTTTAATAAACATCAACAATTTTTTTTCCAAGTTATTGACATATCCTTGTATTGTAGTTCTATTGGAAAAATTATCTGTGTTGGAAATGATTTCCGTTGTAGCTTCAGATATCCAAATACTTTATTTGATTAAAGATTGTTCATCATATTGTATATAATACGTACATTATAACAATGGTGAGTTTTTCATCACAATATTTATAATTTTTTTACAACATGGAAATTATTTTGTTTCTTTTCATTGAGGTTATTTACCACACTTAATATACCATCGCTTGTAGTTGATATTTTTAGGTGAAAGAGTCATTGTTATGCTATTTTTCTTCTAGATATTTTGTTTACGAATAAATGTACATATTCATATATCAGGTTTCACTTGCATCAATGTTAGTGTTGATGTTGTTTCCTTTATTATGTGTGAATGTTGAATATACAGCTATAGAGCAAAAAATCTATTTTGTCTCTAAAAATTATTAGGTGTATGATTAAATATAATATTAAAACTAAATTTAATGAAAGCACAATATATAAATGAAAATTGCTTAACCTTTAATCTGAGATTTAGAAAAGAGGCTGAAAATTCAAGAATTATGGATTATCAATAAATAACCACAAAATTCTGAATTTGAGAAAATAGACTCAAAATTTAACCGTGTTGTATTTATGAATAAATATATGAACTCAGAAGTCTAAATTTATGAAATGAAACCGAACGTTTCAAAAACCATGGATTATCAATATATATATATATAAATGTGTTACTACAAAAGTCTGAATTTGAGAAAATAGACTCAAAATTTAACCGCGATTATTTTATCAATAAATATATAAATAACTCAGAAATCTAAATTTATGAAATGAAACCGAACATTACAAAAACTATGGATTATCAATATATATAAATGTGTTACCACAAAAGTCTGAAATTGAGTAAAGAGACTAAAAGTTCAACAAAAGTCTGAAATTGAGAAAAGAGACTGAAAGTTCAACAAAAGTCTGAAATTGAGAAAAGAGACTGAAAGTTCAACAAAAGTCTGAAATTGAGAAAAGAGACTGAAAGTTCAATAATTATGGATTATCAATATATAAATGTGTTACCAGAAAAATTTGAAATTGAGAAAAGATACTGAACGTTTAATAATTTTCAATAACTATATAGCATCAAAATTTTGAAATTGAGAAATGAGTCTGAACGTTTAATAACCGAGGATTAAGTTTTTAAGTTCTGTGGTATATTTTGGTTTATTTATTTTATTATGATTCAAATGAATGTTTGATTTTTAAATAACGAAGTAGATTTTTATTTAAAAAAAAAAAAAAATTAAACCATATAGAATAATAATTAATAGATATATATAAAATTAAATTATGATAATCATTCAAGATCTAAATAAACATTGCTATGTCACATTAATATTACCACTTAAATAATTATTAAAATACTACAACATCAAAGTATTTAGTTATGATAACGATAACAGATAACAAAGTTGTTTTGATTGTAGGGTAAAGATATACATAAGAAACATATTTAAAAATATGAGTTACATATTGAAATATTTATAATTTTTTTTCTTTCGATTTCTTATATTTTAGTTAAAAATTAGACATAGCCCCCAAGTCAAATTGAAAACGCTGTTCGTTTTCGCCAAGCGCTAATTTTTTTTGTATGGGATTTGACGTTTGTTGTAGAAATTTTTTCTACAATAACAAACAACAAACGTCAAATCCCATACAAAAAAAATTAGCGCTTGGCGAAAACGAACAGCGTTTTCAATTTGACTTGGGGGCATAGTCAGTGTTATTTATAAAAATAAATTTGGTTCATTTGAACCCGGTTCAGTCTTATTCTGAAATTCAAATATTCTTGTACAAGAATTATTTATTTTTATATGAGAATATTTGAATTTCAGAATAAGACTTTGAACCGGGTTCAATTGAACCAAATTTATTTTTATAAATAACACTGTGAATGTATAGATATATAATATTTAATATAAGAAATCATTTACAACTAAATAAATTAATCTAAGACCTCAAAGATGCAAAATCAGACTGTGATAAAAACCTTTAAAATTTGTCTAGTCCTAATAAGACATAAATGTAAAAAAAACACTATACCTATTCGCGAAAGATTTTATATAAATATGGTTTTGAATAACTATACTAATAATACAATAATGATTTGATTGTGATATTTATGTAAATATATATTTTTTCCATATAATTTTTTTAAACTACATAATTACATAGATCATATTGTGTGTGTTTTTGTCTTTTAATTATCTATGACGATGCTGTGTGTCATCTTTTGATTTCTATGTTTTAAAATGGATACCTAAAAAGCATAGATTTTGCTTTTTTTTAAATGTTTGTTTAGATATTTTTCTTTCTCGTCATCTCTATATCACACCCATCTTTTTCTTTTCTTGCCATATTATTTTGTAGGCACAGTTATTAGGCTTTAGGGAATGAACAAATTATATAAAACAATAATATTTATTGTTTGTTTCTATGTATATAGATTTGTATATAAATGTTTGTTAGGTGCGTAAGTTTTCTCAAATCACTTAGTGATTATAACATAATCTGTATTATGTGTGTCTCAAACATTCTCAAATGTATTTTTGTAATAAAAAATAAGTTTTTCTGTTTTAAGCAAGTGTATATGATTTTTGTGCTGTCAACCTTTAATGTACCCCTATAAAAATTGCGTATTATCAGTACAATATTGTAGCAATTGTATTATAATCGCTAACGGTATATGTTGTAATTTCATTTTGTCATTTAAATGGTGGTGGTTTGGTTATACTTGGTTTAAACGAATACGTTGGTTTAATATTTGGATATTTGTTGAACCGATGTCCAATGTGGATGTATTTATTTTTAAAATTTATTTCCTAAATTCTTTTGTATTTTATGATGCGCATAAGATGTCGGTTCAATTAATAGGCTCTTGTTTCTATTTTATGTGAATATTTTAGATTTTGGGAGAATTTTAATACTGATGCTGTCGAATAATCAGGTAACCTAACAAAATGTTGGGCTGTTGTACACCAGTTGATTATGATTCATCCAAGATCTATCAAATTCTATATTCCTTTTGTCTGTTCTGTATTCACCATTAACATTTCCTTTCAGCTGTTAATAATTTTTAGTTAAATGCGGCAATCTTCAAAACCGATCCAAAATAATTTAATTGGTGTATATTCTTGTAAAAGGTATTATGTATTTGCTATTTGTATTTAATGCTACTTAATTCCATGGTGTGGGTGACTTATATAAGGTGAGTTTTTTTATCCCTATTATGTATCGGTGCTTGTTATTTTTTTTTTTGGGTTTGGTATTACTGGATTGTATTATTTGTTTCTATATATTTTTTAAATGTGTTCCTTCCATGGTTGGTACCACGGATAAATTATGATCTTTTTTATCTTGTTGAAGAACAAATTTAGAACAGACAATTAAAAATATTGTTTACAAGTTTTTCTTTTTTTTTTTCCAAACATTATTTTGACATTTTTATTATTGGTTTATGAAATTGGTTTTCTGAATTATGGATAATATTCTCCCAAAAATCAATTAAGGTAAGGTTTTTATTTTTAAATTGATCATTTTTAGGTATAGTTAAATTAAAACTAATCTATCAATTATTGTTTTATTAGCTGGCATGCATTGATCATTTTCCAGCACGAAGAAGCAATATTTAAATAAATAACAAAAATTAAATGTGCTATTCAACTAGGAAATATTATCAATGCTGATGTTTAAACAAAATAATTTAAAAATCTACAGACTTAGGTCCTCACAATTTATCATTTATGCCCGATTTCTCCAAGGCTCCTTAACTTAAAAAATCACATTTATGAACCACTTAGCGCAAAATTGCATTTCACCAAACAATGTTAGCCTCGCTTAGCGACGTCGGCGCATAAAATTTTAAGTGGCGGTCTCTAGTGGATTAACCGTTCATAAACGTCACTTTGCGTTTGACAGATAGATATTTGGGTTACGATTTTGTTGCAGAGTTATTTTACTATTGAATTTATCTTTTTTTTTTGTAAAATTTAAGTTATATTTTGTTTATTATCATCATAGAAGATGACTGGATTTGTGAAATTGTTGAATTGGCAGAATTGATCGATGAAATAGACATGCTCCATCCGTTTGTTTTGAAGTAATGCCATGTTTTTTGAAACTAATTCAATTAATTTAGTTTTTTCACTGGGGGTGAAATTTGTAGAACGTTTCCTTGGTTTATCCATAATTATACTCTGATAAATATGCGCGTCCTGTGTCGAACAATCTCAACAATCAACAAGTGCGAAGCGAATAACAGCCATGACAGCGAGCGCAATTATTTATACTCATGAGAACAAAGTAATACTTTTTTATAATTAATTTATATATAGAGTAAAAATCGTGAAATTCACACGTTAGAATATTTTAATGATATTTTTATAGTTTATTATGTATTTCTTATTTGTATATTTTTTAAAGTAACGTTATCTTGAGTCCATATTCATGTTCACCGGAAACATAACAATAAATAATCCTGACATCAGCTTAGTGTGGGTGTTATTTGTTGGTGAAATGCAAATTTATTAAGTAAGCCACTTAAGGATTTAAGTTTTGAATGGGTACTTAGCTGATGTTCGGTTTTGAGGGACCTTGGAGAAATCGACTGTTAGTGTTATGAAGTAAAATACAATTTAGATTCACGTGAGCATGTTATTGAAATGTAATGTGAAATTGAATGGTGTCTGTATTTTTTACTGCACGATTATTTTTAATTTGATAGCCTTACCAATAAACTCAAATGATCTGTGAACCATTTTTGTTGTTGTTCAATTATTATTTGTTATTTAATTTGCCATTTTTCAATGACCCGTCACCTCATGATTCTCTATAGATGGCGTAAGTATTTTCTACTTTATTTTTGTGACCGAAAACAAAATAAGTATTAATAAAGGGATTATGTGAAAGGCATTGGTGAATGTTATGTAAAATTTTTTCTTTGCCATCTCATTCATTGTTCTTTAATTGTGCACATCTGCTCTATATAGAGCATACAGTTGCAAATTATCAACAGTAATGTGTTAATAAAACAGTCTTCTGAAGTTGTCTATCTGAGATTTTTGTTCTGTACATCTTAAATTTTGAATTTAGCATCAGGTATTTTATAACAGTTTATTTCTTCCTCGATGATATTTTAATCCAATCATGATATTTATTTTACTTTTCAAGACTCTGATTTTGAAAAAACTAGATATACTTTCTTCTTAAAGAAAGCTTTTCACATAGATTCTGTTATTATTTTATTTTTGATAATTATTATTTTATTTCAATACTTTTTTTTATTATTTGTCTCTGGTAATTTTTTTAGTCTGTTATAGTTTTTCAATGTAAAACTCCCCCTTTTTAGATAAAATTTATGAAAATCTAAAATCAATTCTCTTATATTCACTGATAAATCTATCCAAATAAAAAATTCGGGTACTTCCAATTTTTTTGTATCAGGATTTCATAAATGTAATTTAAAGTTTATTGGTGAGGCTTTAGAAATAATATTATTATTAAAATATGATATTAGTTGTTGTTTAACGATAATGCATGCAATATACAGTGATGGTTGAGGGAGCAAGACCAGCCATTCAGCCCCAAGTCAACCCCAAGAGGGGCAGCGAGACCTTGCCCAAAAAAATACCCGGAAGGGCGTCCAGTGAGTATTTTAACATTTTCTATTTATTTTTTTGTCAGTAAATTTACACTAAGTTTATTTTTTGTTTGTTTATTTTATTAAGATATATGAAAAGACATTTTCTTATCTTTTGTTTTAGAAGATAATCAGCATTTATTTTTTACTGTAAGTGAAAAGTTAAAAAAATGAACATAAAATACTTATATATTATGCAAATATACAGTATTGAACAAGATGGTAATTGAAAGTCAAACCTCATTGAATCAATGCTATATAGGGTAAAAATTTTACTTGAGGTCATAATATGAAGTATTTGTAATAATACTTAGTAGAATTGACAATATTTTACAGATACTCTTTTTTGTATATTTTGTTTAAAATAAGGTGTAATTAGTGATCATTTGTTTTTTTTTTAATAACCTAATCAATTGACATAGATAAACAAAACAAATATTTTTTCTACACCATAGGAGAAGAATACCTCAGTTTTATAAAAGGTAATTTCAATTCAAAATGAAAGCATGTACATATTATATTGAGTTTCGTCTATTTTTTTCCATTTTAATTTGTGTTATTGTGCTTGACGAATTTTTCATTATTGGATGCAAATACACAATTTTGCATGTGTCAAATGTTTAACAGTTATAATAAGATACCTAACAACTTTAGTAATTTATTTTATAACAAATGCAGCAATTTAACACATGTTTGTTCTGCCTTTAGATTAAATTTAATATTAGATTGCATACATGTTTATTTATATATTTCAATGATCTTTTGTAAATGATCTTATTTCTGTAGCAAAATCTACTTTGCAGCTATACATTATCATTCTGGAGAAAACTGTGTTTCACTGTGTTTGTAGTGAGACAATTAATATTTCCAGAATGTGGCAACTTGTTTGTTTAGTTAATCTATATGTTTTTAAAAATTTATTTTACATAAAAATGAATAGTAATAATATGTTCCTGCCAAACTGCATAGCAGTCATTTGACATAGTACTTGTTAGATGTTAGGCAATTTAAAAAAAAATATTTATAATGAAACTTATATTAACTCATGTATCTAAATAACATTTCTAGTGTTTATATTAGTCTCCGATGTTTTCGAAGGAATAATTATTTTAGTCAAAAAAGAACAAAAGATCATTGAAATGTGTTGTGCCTCTGTCTATGCCTTGTGTTTAGTAGTTGTTTGATGTTTTGTCCTTTCTCTTTGTGTGTCACTCTCTGCGGTTGCTCGCTCGCAGCCCTGTCTGAGAGTGTGACCTCCCCCAGGAGGGAGCCAGCCTCGCCGGTCACTCCGGCCTCCAGCGGCAAGGTGAAGAGTCGGTCCAGGAGTAAGTCTCCGTTTAGGAGTTTCCGATGGAAGAGCAAGAAGCAGGCGACTGTGGAGGGGTCTCACAGTGACGACGAGACATCAGGTAGACCCAACTATGACCTTCGATGGCCGGTTCAAATGTCACATATGCCGTTTCAGTTTGTCAATTGGAGACTTCACATTGATGCGATGACGGGATTTAATTTTACGCAATCTTGAAAGATTATTTTTTAACAGATTCGATTTTACACGACCGAACATTTTCACCAAGTTGTCTTGGAATTAAGAAGGTCTAAAATAATCTAAATTGAAAAGAATAATCCAATACTACTTCAAATATTTAACACGTTGCCAGATGTGCTGAAGTTTCACTGATTTTGCAATGATGTCAAGTTTGTGGGTGGGTTTAAGTAATATATTGAAGGAATGGGGATTCATTTGGGATTTTAATGTTTACAATGTAGTTTTTCAGTCGTAAAAAACAAATACGTGGAGATTTAATTTTTAAATTTTATTTTGATTATTTCAATATGGATTTCTGCACTCTGTTACCACAAAAACTTTTGAACTATATATCTTATTAGTTAATAATAATTAAAATTTATTTAGTGCGGCATTTCATTATAACATTACCAAGGGAACTCATTCTTAAGTAAATTATTAAAGCCTCAAGACTTTATATTACTTATTTTTAAGCGTAATTTATTCCACTTAATAGGATTGTTTACACTAAAATCATGCAGAGCTTTGAGAATCATCAAGCATACTTTATGGTCCACTCACTCGGGACACCTTAACCAGTGAGGCTCGTTAAGGATTGGTGTCATTCGGTATCTTTTATCATGAATGTATGAACTTTATCCAAAGACATTCATACTGTTTCGTTTGTTAAATCCTATCATCGAAATGTAAAGTCGTCCACATATGGTCTGAATCGGACATGAAACAATTTGATTCCGGTCGAGGGGACGATATGGTGATCTCCGGTAAAAGGAACTAACATCTTTGGTTGAGGTCTACGTCACATTATCTCATAAGCACCATCCAGTTATACTGTTTTATAAATATGATTGCACATAGCACTCCATTCCATCATATAGCACCCTTCGTCCACGTTAATATCACAAATTTCTTTTCAGATGGTCTCTTTGATCCTGTATTGGTACTTTTTTCTTCATAACCATCTTATTAATAATGACACAAAAATCCATTGATAGAAATATTGATATCGAAGAATGTATAAAGATAGTAAATACTTTGATTTTGCTAAGCTATCTTTGTATTTGAAGTTAGTTTAAACTCTCAATATAGGTATTTATCATTAAACTTAGAATTTATGTATTGATTTATGATGTATGAAACGCAAGTTTTGATAGTTATTTCAATGGCAGAAATTTATGACAGTAAAAGGATGACTTACTCATTAAAGGGGCGACTGTTGCCAACAAACCTATTTTTCAATTTGATATAAGTGCCATCATTGTTTCTAATCAAATCGTTTTGAAAAAATAATTTAGTTATTAATAAAGAAAAATATACCTTAACTTTTTGATTATGTTCTGTATAAATTATTTAAAAAAAATAATGGCATCCCCTGATTTTCAACGTTTATCTTATATTTTTAACAAACCATAAGGCATAGAGCAATATATATTTTTTTAAATTAAAGAAGACAAAAATATCTGGAAAAATATGTCATGACGTTGCATTAATACTTCAGGTTTAGTAATGAGACCTAAAAAAACATTTATTTTTCGTTAAGTGCCACTGCGAAATAAAAGTTTTTTTTGGTTTATTTACTAAACCTGATGCATAAATGCTACGTCACAACATATTTTTCCAGATATTTTGTTCTTTTTAATTTAAAAAAATATATATTGATCTATACTTTATAGTTTTTTAGAAATATAAGATAAATGTCAAAAATCGGGGTATGCTTATTATTTTTATACAAGAATATATACAGAACATAATTAAAAAGTTAAGGTATATTTTTTTTTATTAATATCCAAACTAAGTCATTTTTTTCAAAATGATTTGTTGTGTAGTAATGATGCAATATCAAATTTAAAAAAATAGATACGTTGGCAACAGTCACCCTCTTAAGAGTATTTTTTGCAAGGAAAATAAGTATCGCACATTGTTTTCTGTTTTATGTATTTTTTCTGTTAAAAATACATTTTTTTAGAATCGTTTATTGAAGTGGATTTTTGTGTCATTCATCATAATATATTTTAATTTAATATTATAGACACCTTGTTATTTCTTTATTTTTTTATTATTACTTACCTAACAATACATAGTAATCATGAGTATATCGTATCATTTGGATTGTAATGATATTTTATTAATAATTATTAAAACATCACATTACATAACCTATAATCTTAATAAACAACCCACTCATGAAGTACTCATGAAATCTTACAGATTAAAATTAACTAATTGTGTTTATTTATACAAAAATTAATCACAATTTCATACTAAACTATGATCTTAATGAGTTTTTTTATGATTGAATGTATATTATGAATACATTATGATCGAGTACTGATTTACACATTTTTAAGATAAAGTCAAGATTGTGTAATGAGCACTACAGATTTTAAAATTTTGCTTATTTTTCAAACTAAAATTATGAAACTTTCGAATTTCCGTTCTAAATTTGATATAGTTCATTGTTATTTTGACGACATGAACAATGAAAGGTCGACTAAAATAAATATTGCAGTAGATATGAAGCTGGGATCGTCTGATCTATGGACTGCCCAGACGATTGGTTGAATTAAATTCTCGAATATAAATAAATAAATTAATAAAGGTTGGTCAATGAGATTGGTTAGATGAAATTATATGAAAGTATGATGCTCAGTTTTCCTTAAGTACCGTGCTAGGAAAATGTAATGTGATGAAATATGTTGTATGTATGATCTACAGGGTGTCCCAAAATAAAGTTTATATTTAGTGGATCGATTAAAAAAAAAGTGAGCCGTGTATTGAAAAAATATTTGTTAATTATTAAAGTACACAATTTGGGAATTCATTTCATAAAAATAATATCGTCCAAATGTAGACCCTCGCGTTCGCAGCACTCATTTAATCCAACAGTAAAATTGCTTATGACGGCTTGGCAGGTGGACTCAGTGATGGCTACCATTTTGTGTCGGATATTTTCTTTCAAATGCGCCAGGGAAGTCGGTTTATTGGCGTAAACTTTAGATTTAAGATAACCACATAGGAAAAAGTCTATAGGACTGCATGGAGGCCAATTTATGTCACCTCTCCTGGAAATCAATTTGCCTGGGAAAATTTCACGAACTCGTGGCAGAGATGTATTGGACGTGTGTGACGTTGCTCCGTCCTGCTGGAACCATGTTCTTTGGTTATAGTCAGGAAAGTATTGCAGTTCAGGCACCAAGAAGTCGTATAACATCTCCACATAACACTCTGAATACAAATATAAACTTTCTTTTGAGACACCTTGTACATAGTTGTAGGATCATTGTAACAATCATATTATTCTTCATTATCGCACCTAATTTTTACCATTTCATTACCTATCATTTTTGTTAACAGCAGCTGATATTGATAATCTTTCAGTTTTTACTTTTAAAATATGGTGAATATGTTATGTTTAACGTAAATTGCAGATCCTTCTTGATAAATTTCCATTATTGAATTAGGTTTAATCATATTGATGATTATCAATTTTGGCTGTTGGTAAATTTTATTCATTTCCTTTATCCATTTTCTTATTACTATAACACTTATTAATTAATATTTTGTAAAAATGTGCATGTACGAAATAAAACATATTTATTTGATTAAGAATTATTAATATAGAAATTATTTTTTACAATTATAATAATGATTTTATCTTTCCCCATTAGTTTTGGAGCTGCTAATTTGTTTACGTTTTATTGGACTTGTGAACATTAATTTATATTTTATTGGACTTGTGAACATTATTTTATATTTTATTGGACTTGTGAACATTACACTATAGAATCAATACAAAATATATTTAGTCTCTTCTGAATGTTATTTTTGTTTTACCAAAGAGCTGTGAGCACTTTTTTTTTCATTTATAATTGATAATCAAAATGACACATTTGATTGCACTAATTTTTTTTTTGTATTTAGAAAGTACTGTACTTTATTTGTACAGGGTTATTCAGGACAATGTTTTTTGTACAAAATTTAACATGTATTTTTGTAAATTTCTGTGTAGTAGATATGTGTCTTTTGTTTATTATAGATTTATATATTTGTTTTTTTTGTATATTTTTGTCTTTTTAAAGCAAATTTTATTTTCGACATTTATTTATAATATTACATCTAATTCTTGTACACCACACTACACCACAAATATTATTTTTTTTTATGTTGTCATTTTGAAATAAGGCTTCATTATGTGAATTTTTTTTATTTTACCAAGCTATAACCAAATCACCATACCAAAAAGTACGCAACACACAATCCTTGTTATGATTCAACATCTATTTAATATTTCTAATATGGTTGTTTTTATTATGTTTGTTCAGAAGGTCAAAGTCCTGGTTCAGACGAAGATGTCTTCGAAGGTGTACTAACAAGAAAACATGAATGGGAATCTAATACAAAGAGAGCCACAAATAGGTATGATCATTATTTTTTTTTTAATCAATTTCATGACATTTTAGATTACATATATAAAATATTTAATAATAATAATAAACACTTCCTTGCATCCTGCGCAAGTGGTGGGTTTATTTATTTTATGTAACTTCTCAGACAACTATCAGGTCAACTATGTCAAATAATTATTTAACACGCACCCAATAACAAGTTGCCATGTTCTGGAGACTTACGATATTAATCGTCTCACAGATCCAGACTAAAAACACAATTAAAAAACAACTGAGCCATTTTCATTCTTTGCTCCGCGACTCTACAATATTTTACCTTCCTCTCTTAAAGAAATAACATCACAAAGAATATTCAAAATGAATATTAAAAAATTCATCATAAATTATGGGAGGACAGAACTAACACAAATACTTAGTATTCAACAATAACTACTTAAACAATTCAAAATTAAAATTAGTAACAACATTTGTAACTATGCCGTATTGTGTTTGCGATACTCTTTGAGTAACACATAAAAATATTTGATTTGATTTGGGAACCATGTGATTCATATTAATTACACCAACATATTATGTAATAAAAATCTGAAATAAAAATCACTTCAGAGATTGGATTTATGACAGGTATTATGGCGGACATTGGGATCTGGTTGATCTGTTATGTGTGAGCCCATATGTTTGTTGAGGTAATGATTGTGAGTGCAGAAAGTTGAGATTGTGTACATATTTAGTGTGGAACGGGAAAAATCACCTGGTTCATAATTGCATATAATTGTCAATATAAATTGTAAACTGCTAGCCCTAGAACAGGATTTCCTAGTTGGGCAGAAGTAATCTACTTATTGTTGTCATTATAAATATGGTGTGATAAATAAAAATAAAAAAATACGCTTTTTTTGCCATATAGCTATTTATTCTAACTAACCAGTGTTTCCAACACAGAGAAGCAATACATCTCTTCTGCTGGGAATGATACATCTGGTTATGGTAATCTTTACTTAACTGAAATGCCAAAGACCATTTAATTTGTCGAACGAAATTTTTTTATAATTAACGCAGTTTAAATGTCCCTTAGAGGACGATAAGAATAGAACTGTGTGGTACTGGCTTCGAATGGTGCTTCCGCTATTTTCTATTTTTTTTTCATTGTAATCATTGTTTTCGGGTGTCCTGCAAGAGTCAGATAATCAAAAATACAAGATGCAAAATAAAATCTCGCATAGTTCAGCCATGAGGTTCACCACCCATTTTAAATGTGCCTGTTTAGGTGAGACAAATCTGGTGTGTGGGGATGCACATATGTGTCGTGCTTTCTTTTATAAGGCAATGCATACCTGTTGCTGGTTACCACACATTGTAGGATACCTATGCTGTGATAGTATGAATGAATGGTAAAAATAAGACTTGTGGAATGTCTGATTGAAAAATATTTAAAATAAAAATATTATTTTATAATTTAATAGTTTTTTTTTGTCTCAATGTAATGTTTTAAAATTTAATTTATTTTTGTCACAGGTCCTGGGACAAAGTGTACGTCGTGGCCAAGGAGAACAAGTTATGGTTCTACAAGGACAATAAGACATACAAGGCATCACCAGATCAGACCTTCAAGGGAGAGCCCCCGTTGGACTTGACTGGGTCAATCGCCGAGATGGCTTCAGATTATACCAAGAAGAAGCACGTTTTCAGAATCAAGTGAGTATCTTTATTTACTTATTAAACCACTGTGTTCCCTTGATCTGTATTTACATTCAAGAACTGTGAGGAAATATCCTTCACTTCACTGGACTGCAGACTTGAAGTAAATGCAATTAATATTTATATATTCTTGGAGAATTCATAACATGTGTCCTTGCAACTGTCCTTTATCAAACATGATGAACGACCATTGCTGATTCTTCATCATATTTGTGATTGTGAAACAACATTGTTTCAAACTATTGTTGCCCCTCAAATAGCTCTGAATCATTATTCATACTTACTATTTGCAACTTGACTATAATAAGACGCTTAAAATTGCCCATATAATAAACTGGGCAAGCATTGGAATATTGTAGTCAAATTGAAAATACAGGTCAAATTTCTGAATAACGAATACCGAAATGACGAACTTTTTAGCATAACATAATATGTAATTTGTCCCCAATAAACTTTCATACAAAATGTATTGAACCAAAATACATTGTAGTGAAGCCGATCTCGGAATAACGAAATATTTTTCTAGAATGTTGTTTCAATCTTATACGAACTCTGTTTGTTTTTCACACTAGGCGGTGTAGTACATATCTATTAAGATATTGATTAAGTAACATACGGTTTACAAGTGCTAGTTTTTGTTTTTTAGAGTAGGTGCATCCTCACCCAACTTTTGTGTTTCGGTGTTTTTTCTAAAAGTTTTTTTTTTAAATTATGAAAATGAACATAAACAAAATAAAAAATTGGCATTCTGTGGAAATATTTTCTGTGGTCCCGTGATCTTTGTTAAATAAGATTTGACCTGTAGTTAGTAATGCCTTATTAACTCTTGGTTCCCTACACAGTACAATGGTTCCATGTTTAATCTAAGCAAGGCTGTGTATTATTACCATGCATGTTCACAACTAAAGGAGTTGGACAGAGCCAACAAAGTGGCTAACTATGATTGATGCTTTAGTGTGAGTGGTCTTATAAAGTGGAATAGATTATCTCCAAATGTTCGCATTGCACAAAGCATGAGCTTTGTTTCATAGAGCAACATAAGACGGAACATAAGCGCCCTTGGAATAATCCTGAATCATTAAACGGCGCTATATGAATTATCGATATTAATATTATAACAATATTTCTTATCATATCCTAAAACTGAAATGGAATTAATAATAATTTGTCTGTGTATTTTCAGATTATCAAGTGGCGGTGAGTTCCTGTTGCAGGCGACAGACGATGCTGGTGTAGCTTCTTGGTTGGGTGCTCTCGGGGGACAGGCGGCTGCAGCTGGTGGAACTTCATCACGTGCACAGACATTACCACCACCACAGAGGGAAGACCAGAAGAGGAGATCATTCTTCACACTCAAGAAAAAGTAATACACACTTACACATTCTTAACAACTCACTTTTATTATTTGAAACTAAGGTTGATGCTCTCTGGGTAATATTAATTAATATGGTTTTAGTTATGTTAGAAAAACTGAATCTTGTTTATTTTTACTAATTTTGATAAAAAATAATGCAATGTAGCTTACATTACGTCCAATTCTATAACATTTTGAACTAAAATAGGAATGTTTTTAAATTTTAGAATTAAGATCCTTTGAACTTAATTTCTTATTCTCTAATTGATGTTGTTCCTTAAACTAAAATCTACAAAATTAGTGCACCATAGATAGTAATATGAACTCAAATTGTCTATGGCGCTGACCACGCAAGCGTACTGTGCACTGTTCGGTCATATCGTCTAATCCAACATTTCAATTGATCTGCACTAATATTCTCTAGTTTTTATTTTCAATATATATGTAGCAAGATGTGTAAATAATCCATTTTTAGTTTTTACGTACATTCCCGAAGTTTTCAATTTCTAAAATATCCCAGACTGCTGCTAAAACACTAGTACGTGTCCAATTAGGCATGAATTTAAATTAGTAACGTTATGACAGATGACTCAACTAAAATGTGGTTATAGAATAGGGAATTGAACTAATTAATGACATCATTCAAGTAAGAACATTTCTTAATAAGAATGTTCCTAATTCATTATATTAGACTGTGTCTAATATAATGAATTCAAATTGCCGTAGGTATTGTGTCTAATATAATGAATTGATTAATATTGCTTAGGTATTGTGTCTAGCATAATGAATTAATTAATACCATTGCTGTATTGTGTCTAGTATAATGAATGAATCAAAGTTGAATTTTCTTTATTTTTCAGTTAAATGAACATCCATCGATGGAATTGTTTGGGGGTAAACTGGATTTGAAGAATATAAATTACACAATTATTTAGAGACGATGAATGTTGAACTCATCCAGCGTGCGTTCGAGATATTCGTTTTCGGCAATATTTATATCAATAATAAAAAAACATCTTTGTGTACCTTCAAATAAATCTTAAGCCTTTATCAATATATCGTCGTTGTCACCCCCTTCTTCTGTAATTCATTATTAATTTATTGATTTCTCGTGTATATTTCATTTGTTATAAAATTTTAAATAATATTATTATGTCATCTTTGAATGAAAGCGAATGCTGAATAGATGTTGAAATATATAGAATGAGATAATCGGACCAAACTCTTAGGTAGCCAACTGTCGTATGTTCATCGACCGACGAGCTACGTTTCAAAGGGGATACACTCTTCAGTCTGCGTCAAAATCAATATCTTTTTTTGACAGTCTGTCGAGAGATATCTTGTGGCGCCGAGTCAATAAAATTAAAATAGAATGTTTAATATTGTCTATTTAATAGGAGATGATGTATAAACATTTTGACACGTACTTTAAATAAAAAAAATGAACGACATCCCATTTTTGTATTTATTAGCGCAACTATGTAGGTGAATGTTACGTTTTTTATTTGTAAATTGAAAGTTTGGTTTTATCACGTCGACGAAAGTAAATTTATTACAATTTAATCAAAAATTAATAATAATAATATTGAAAAAATGAGATGGTTCACATTATTTAATAATATTCATATATTTATTAAATATATCTCCGAAATGGAAAAAATTATTATATATGTTATAGAAAAGAGTATAATGTCTATGAATTATTTAAAAAAATGTCTACTCGTAATAATAAAAAATATTATCAATATGAATGTTTCACCCGAGCTAGCGTGTTATAATATATACCTATATCAGTTAGATGGTCCGACGCTTGAACTGTGCGAGTTTTTTTTGCGCAGTTTTCGTGTCTAGCCGCCGAGTCTTTATAAATAAATAAATATTGTATGGTAGAAACTGTATGATGTAAGAGAGAGACGGAACACTCGTACGACATCCTATGAACGAAATGATAAATGACGATATTTGATTTGGTAATTTTTAAATAAGCTTACAATATATTGTAATTTGTAATTTCTACTGCCACATTATTTTTTATTATTTTTGGTATTTGTATTACATATATATGTATATGTTATATTATTATTTTGATTTTTATGTATGTAGACGAGGATCGGATTGATTTTTTTCTTTGATAATTGAGCACATGTCGAAACTAACTAAATGTTTAATAGGTTATAGAAGTGCGTGTGTTTCAAAATTTTATGTGAAAGAATTTTTTAATATATATTTATTATTATGAAAGCAAAATGGAGAATATTTATTCTTGTAGAGATAAAGAAAACAAAGCTTATGTGTGCATGTGTTTATTACCTGGCCGCTTGATTATCTCTGATCAAATCAATCTTATCATTTTACGTGTTATATTTTAATTTATAATTATCTTAATGAAAAAAAAAATATATTGTAATGAAAAGATATATATCAGTAAAAATAATAATCTATATTGTTTTTATGTGTTTTTCAATTTGTGTAATTTTATCATTATATAAATTCATCTTTAGATTATAAGTCTCTTTGTTGAAAAGTCACAACATGTGTATAAGGCCATTCTCACACAACTGCCACTGTTGCTAAAAATATATAATTCTATCATCCTCTTCAAATAATAGTTATATTAAACGTTTTGTCCTGTACAAATATATTTATTTTTCTCGTGGACAAAAAATAATACCTGTTTTTTTTTAAAATATCTACTACTGCACAAATTTTCATTAATTTTCATTTCAAAAAATCATCTTTTTTAAATTTACACGTTGTAGTTTTTTTTATAACTGATTTTTGGTCGAAAGAGCATTTGACTATTTTCCCGAAAGATAATTTAAAATTCTATATGTATGTATTAAGGTAAAGTTTCATTGTTTTCTTCTTTATTCTGGGGGTTTTTATTTATAGCACTATTATTCAACTATGGAAGCATTTATAATTTTTAATAGGATTTTATCATTTTTCATACCTACTTTTAATTAAAAATTCCCGCTTTTATTATTTTTAGACTCGTTGAAAGTCATGTAAGTTGAACTGTAATTAAATACAACACATTTGCTTATCATTTTGTTTTATTTTATACATTCCTGGTTTCCTACCTTAACATACTTTATCATACACAACCCATAAAAAAGGAAATTAATTTAGAAGTGTTAAATTGTTATGTAGTTAAAAAATAAAAAAAAATAAAGTAGATAACTTCTTGATTTCAAAATATTTTCTTTATTTTGCTCAATTACATTTCTTTTTTTTTATGTTGTGTGATGATAATGAACACAGAACAATATACATCCATTTTGTAGTGAATTTGACAACTTTTTGAGGTACTGTATTACATTTTATTATTTGACATTTTACTCTAGAATAATTGACATATAGTTGATTTGGTGTATTATTACAAATCTAAATAGAAACAAAGCAAAGTAAAGTTTAGCTAATAACTTTAGAATATGTGTGATTGGTCAGTCAAAATGACTGAAAACTAGTTAGTTGTTCTTTCACTCTTCTTTCTTTGGAGACCCAATTTGAGGACTTATTATTTCAGGAATGAACCTTCCCCGCTTTGACCAACAATCTTCAAATAAACCTCAACTTGTTGTTTTTCATAATGCAATTGTAGTGTCAGGATAGAAAAATGTGGTATTCGGTTCTCTCTGCGTACCCTGTGAGGGACATGGCGTGATGGTATGTATGTATATACTTGTTGTAAGCAAACATTCAAATTTTTTGAATACAAAATATACCTAGACTTACATGGTGATGTATAATAATAAATTCAAAATACATATAAAAATCATTCAATGATTTCATCACTGCAACGATTTTCTTAAAATTATTAGTTGTTGTTCCTGTCTAATATTGAATTGATTTGTTTAATCATGATGGATTTAATACTGTGATCAACATAAAAAATTCTTTGACTGCAAAAGGTAAAATATTAAAACTTATGTGAAGTAAAATTTATTTTGCTTCAGCAAATACTTTTATGATTGTATGTGAAATAACTGCTTATTTTATCATTATGCTATTTATTATATTATACACATAGAATAATAATAGTATAGAATACTCTTTAGCCTGCAGTAGACGCGACTGCTTTATGTTGACTAATTTGGTCAACATTTTGCTACGAGCATTCAGTAATCATTTGGCCGTCTGCGTGATACGTTCTCCAAATAGGGATTTTTTTAACTGCTAGCAAAATTATTTACGCAGTCATAACGAGTAGTACTATACGAACAATGTCTATCAGCAGAGTCATACATATATTGACACGAGCCGGCCAATAAAACGGCTTCACTTTTTCAGTTATGTATTGTATGGGAATGAGTATTCTATAGTTTTATTATTATTCTATGATTATACAAAACATAATTAAAAAGTTCAGGAATATTTTTCTTCATTAAAATCCAAACTATCAAAGGTATTTTTTTCAAAATGATTGATTAATAGTACCTAATTGATGGAATATCAAATTAATGAGTAAAATTGATTGTAAAAACCCTATGATGGAGATTTTAAGAGCCGGGTAATTGAAAATATAACAGGCAAAACAACATCTTACAAAGTTCAGCAATAATTGAACCATTCTGAATGTTGATTTTTTTGGTGAGACGAGACAAGTTCGTACTTCATTTTAAGGTTATGGTACACCCATCATTGATTACCCCACGTTGTAGGTTTGAGTGAATGAATGAAAAAAGATTAGAGTTCTTAAATATCAATACCAAACATTGACAAAATAAAAACATGACATTTCAACAACTTACTCATATTCTGTTTAGTCAGTAATTCATATCTAAATAACAAATTGATTTATGCTTCAAGTACCTGTATGTATATGTATGCAGTATTTTAATTTATTTTATATCAAATATTGGCCCTGAGTCAAATTGAAAACGCTGTTCGTTATCGCCAAGCGCTATTTTTTTTTGTATGTGATTTGACGTTTGTTGTAGAAATTTTTTCTACAATAACAAACAACAAACGTCAAATCCCATACAAAAAAAAATTAGCGCTTGGCGATAACGAACAGCGTTTTCAATTTGACTTGGGGGCATTGTCTTAACTGCATTCAAGTAACAAAATAATTTGGTTACAAATATTTAGATTTTTCACATTTCTAGCTAAAGTCAAATTGATAGACTAATTATCTAATATAAATTTTTTACACCTCAATTCCATAATTTATCTCGGCTGGATTGTTAGATGATATTTATATATGTCTGCTATGAGATTTCCCTTATTTAGAAGAGAATATATTATGTTTTCTTATAGTTAGTAGTAATAAATGCCATACATAAATCAATATAAGAAAATTGTATGCTGTAGGAGATTTTAAAATTTACGGTGTAAGTACTTTTTAGGTAAGATTTATATATAAACAATATCAATGCACATTTATTCGAAGAAGCGGAAAAAAACTTCAAATTTAAAATTTGCATTTAGATTGTTATAATGAAAATTCTTGGAATGTACGTGTTCAAAGATGAAATAATTTATTTAAATTTTCAAAGTATTCTGCATGTGAATCAGATATATTTATGTAGCAAATTAGATACGTGGAAGCTGCAAAGAAAATATTTTTCCTCATTTGATATGCTTTTCGATTAAAAATAATCTCATTTTCATGATTTGCAATACTAAATACAATTAAAAATGAACATGATATAATTGAAAAATAGGAAGAATAATCCTCACAGCTTCTATGATTAGGTAATTAATCCCCGGGCTTTATAATGTGGATGATATCTCAATATAAGAATGAATTCTTATTGCAGTTTGTTTCAATAACAAACTAATTTACATTTTGCTTTTATGCTATTGCATTTGAGTGGTGAAGTTATTTATTACATAATTATTAATTTTCATTTTATAACTGTTTATTTTAAAATAATGGTGCAAGTAATATTTCAATGTCAAGCACTTGGCATTGAAATATCACAGCTATTATTCTAACTTTAATTCAGAGAAACATGTTTAAAGTTTTTAATTTGAATTCAATCACGTCAAAAATCTTAATCATATTAAAATAACAACATAACTTTGTTTATTTCCACTATGTTCTAATTATTGGAGAACTAGTTTCAAGAACAGGCTGGAATTAAACAGTTTAAGGGGCCATATAAACCTAACACCCCAATTTCAAATCATTACTCAAATATGTGAAACAGTGTGTTTCAAGAAAAAGTACCATAAGTGTTTTCAACATTTCTCTAGTGAATGTTTGTCACACAATTTCAAAATTCAGCCTTAATTCCATTAAAAAAAATATTAAAAATTTCCTTTTTTACAGCATTTTATTAAAATTTTCCATAACTATGTGTCGTAGAGAAATAAATCTTTTATGTGCTTAAAGAGTGCACAAAATCAAAGTGAATGACCGATGAAGTTTTTTCATTTCAAGTAAGGTTTGTTCTAAAATGCAAAAAATTAACAAATTTTGGGTTTCCGATAATTTAAATCACGTATAAACCTTTTTTAATGCACGCGATAGTTACTCTTACTAACACATAACTTCATAATCTATTAGGCGGTTTTAATATAGTATGTTTTCAGTCACTAGATTTAGCGTTTTATGTCCTCATATATTTTTTAAATGATTTTCCACAATGTGAACGTTTCTGCCTTAGGTATGTTTAATTTCAAACATACGAGTACAATGGTTTTTTTTTTTAAACATAAACACCGATATATCTGAGCACTTTGATTATAATATATAACGCAACGTTTTGTTGTCTTTTATGTAAATAAGGCTTTTCAGTATGTTCAGGCATTCCTTTGCTTTTTATTTCATAATATATTCTTATTATAAAAAGCTTTTTGCTATTTTATTATGTGATATGTTATTTAGTTTTAAATATACTATTGTTATTTATATTATACTGTCTTATTACTGTCTTCTTGTGCACAATTTGGTACATATTAATTAATTATTTGCCATATTGCTTATAATCGAATTAAATCATTTAAACAAATAAATATGTGAGGTGTATTCGGTATATTATTTATGTACATAATAATATATTCTTATCATAAAATGTGTTCTATAGATGTATTGAATTGATAATTTCCTGGAAGGACTTGTAAGTGAAGTGTGAATAGGCAAAGGAATTACTTTTGTTGTATAGACAATGTTCCTGTATTTTTCCTTATGCTATTGTCTCAAAGAAAATAAACAATGCAATCTTGAGAGTATTGTTTTTTTTTCTTTTTTTACCTTTAATAACCACAGATAAACCAGCAGTCAGGTTTTGAATTTATTTCTGATAGTACCTACCTCAGGTTGTTTTATAACAAATCCAAAACATATTTTCGATATATAAAATTATAAAAAAAAAAACAAAAAATTTCTGATGGTTTTTTTATTTGAACTATAAAGATGTTTTTGTCAATTCAATCATATGAATGATTTTCTTTTTCAATGTATAATTTTGTTTGAAAATTGAATTAGTTTGCAATGACAACTCCTCCATTTGCTGCAATCCAGTCCAGGTATTCGGTAACCCTAGTGTAGACCGCTGGCCATCCGATTTCGCAACCGAAAGCAATTCCGAAGGACACAATACCAACCTGAAAAGAAGAAATGTAATTTTATTATGACTGAGTCAAGGCATGGTCAAGACCAACACTAACATTGATTAGGGATTGCTTATGATAAATTCTAAAATTTAAATAATATTTTAAAAAGGCAATCAATTTTTTTGTTCTAAAATTGAAATATTTTCAGCTGTATTTTGGTTATTGAATTTTTTTATTACATGGTTTATACCTTCACTTTTTACTCATTAATAAGAGTTATGAATTCACAATTTTTTGCTATTTTTTAATGTAGATTATAAACTAGTATTATGCTGAAATTGTATTCTGAAAGTTTCATCACAATGTATCCGTGTGTGTGTGTGTGTGTGTGCTGTGTACTATGTGCTATGTATGGCGTGTTTATTCTACTTTATCAACTATAGACTAAAGTAGTCATTTGATTCTTTTCAAATTTTGCAAATTTGTATATCTAATACCTACTCCCTTAGACCTCATTAAATTTTGAAGGGTATCGATCAGTAAGTACTCAATTTTTTTAACTGGCAAATATTTCAAAGTGACCCCAGGCTAAGGACACTTAAAATTTGATATTTTTGTCTACAAATTGCTAAAAAAGCACATCACTTTCATAAAATGGCATCGAAGAATTATCAAGCTTCCTTAATAAAATATTCAAATCAAAAATAATTAAACAAAACTCATTTCATGAAAACGCTGAAAAATTTTCATACAAAATTTGATTACTTTGTGGAGTGACTTGGTAGTGAGGAGTTTATTATTGGCCACAACCCACTCGTTTCTGAGTCATATGTAATTAAATAATTTGTTTCCTTGAATTTTATTTGTCTTCATAGATTCTTTGCACATGACAAAACATTCATTTTGATGCCTCGCTTATAACAACGAAAGAGAAAATAAAACATATCTTATTGAAATATCAAAAAAGTATTTTGAAATTCATTTTGAGTCTTACCTGAATTTCCTGTCCATTGTAGCTGGTTGTCAATGGGCCGCCAGAGTCACCCTAGAATAATGTAAAAAAAAAAATCATTTTAAACTAGAAAAATATATATTTTGACAAAATATTGCTGCACATACCTGCAGCCATAATAATATAATAATGATGCCATTGAAACAAGTATATTATACACTCTCATTCATTCCCTTAAACAAGTGGCGTAAGTGAACAAAATCAGTCGAGGCAGGTTTCAAACCCAGATCTACTGGTTTGCTAGCTTAACATTCTCATTGGTCTGCCACCAAACAATTAAAAAAAATTCTTTCTAGGCATGATGGCCTGTTGTGATCCTGCATCAATTATACTTTTGGGAAGTGGACTGCCAGCGCGCTCTTAATTCTCTGTTATAGAGAATATTTGTATCTAGTGAAATATTTAATCCTTCCTGCCCCCTTAGACAGTGTGTCATTTGGCTCAAGAAAAGAAACAAGAAAAGATAACTCAATGTATCGATGTGACAGTTGCAGTCACTGAACAGCTGCTGTTTTGTTTACCTACTCAGGTAGTTTGATAGATTTCACAAAATCAAAAAATAATTTTATACCTTAGATTATATATGATACATATGTATACCTAGTCAGCGCAATGAATATATGCCAACTAAAACTACGCTGAAACAGACGAATTTCTAGTATACTTACACCTACCGATACGCACACCTACATAATACGTAGACCAACTGATCTACCGCCTCACACAGACACATGTAAAAAAAACTTGTCATACATTTGAATTCGAAATTTGTACTACACGCGGCTTCTGTACATTATAATTCTATGTTTTATACAAACAGATGATATTAAGGGGTCATGTAAACCTAAACAAACCAATTTGAAATCAAATTTCTTAAATATGTTAAACAGTGTAGGTATTTCTAAAAACAATATTAAATAAATAAATAAATAAAAAATACCATAGGTATTTTCAACATTTCTCTAGTGAATTTTCATCACACAATTTTAAAATTCAGCATAAATTCTTGAATGATTATTAAAAATATCCTTTTTTTACAGCATTTTTTAAAATTATTCCATAACTATGTGTCATGGAGAAATAAATCTTTTATATGCTTAAAGGGTGCATAAAATCAAATTAAATGAGCGTGATATTTTTTCATTTCTAGTCAGGTTTGTTATTAAAATGCAAAAAATCGACAAATTTTGGGTTTCCGATCATTTAAATCACGTACAAACCCTTTTTAACGCACGCAATGGTTACTCTTACTATCACGTATATTCATGGTGCATTAAGCGGTTTTAATATATTATCATGTTTTTAGTCACTAGATTTAGCGTTATATGCCATCTTAAATATTGAATGCACATCATAGTCAACTCAGAGTATCACTATAAAGTTAATTATTATTATCGCTAACATTTGTATTATATATTTATTTTGCTATACAATATGATCTATCAATATTGATGTTGTTCTTGTGATTTTTATGATATGAAAGAAAAAGAAGACTTACACTGCAGGTGCTCATTCCGTGAAGACCGCTGGTACAGATGTGTGTGTCTTGGATCATACCAAGGTAGGGGATTTCGCAGATCAATTTGCCGATGACTGGTGTTGTCACTACATTGAGAACTTCAGAAATGCTTGGATTTCCTGTAACAAATTTTGATTGTATATTTAAAACAATTACTTTTGATCAGCATTTCAAAATGAGCTGAAAAAATTAATAGGTCCTTGACACAGTGTTATTAAAATTAATTCATACCTTAGGTATTTATTTATTTATTTTATTTTATTTACTATACACATTTTTTTCCTTATATCTAATAACAAAAATTCTAAATACATAATAATATATTCAAAATACATTCAATTACATAATAGCTACCAGATATTATACTATTGTCATAATCTGCCTCACTAGATAGTGCCTGTTCTGAGACAGTATATATGTTTTATTAGTTTTCAATTTTGATTGATAGCTAGCTATGGGAGTATTTTCAGAGTTCATGTGATTAATTTATTTTTAATATAGTCTCTGCCCTTTTTTTTAACCCAAATTTGAATGTCTCGTTTAAATGATTTCAAGTACCTAACTGTTTTGTCTAAGTGTTGTAGGTAGTTCGTCGTATAATTTGACTCCAAAATAATGGGATTTTTTTGTCCGAAAGTTGTCTTGAGTCTAGGTATTAGAAGTTTAACCTCTTCGGTCTGTCTAGTTGGTCTAGATGTTTGCATAGAGTCAAGTTGTCTATGTTTTTATATATGTATGTATGTGCAGATGTTCTTTGCGTATAATTATCACATTAGATTCAAATAAGAAAATTAATGTTTTCATTTTGTCAATGCTGATGACATTTATGTTATAGAGCTCCATACCTATTCCAACTTTTAAAAGGTATAAAAGAAGATACCAAAAATCTATGTTTATCAGTTTATAAGGGCCTAGTCAGCCGAACTGGTTGTCCTGTGAAAAGGGAAATATAATCGATTTGTATGATTTTAAAATCCCCATAATTGAAAATTGGTGTTTTATTGATGCTAGTCTTCACAAAAGCAATGATAACAGTTTTGTTTTTTTTTTTAATTTCATTAAACACAGTCCATAATTCTAGTTTATCTATAGTTGTTAATTGGGAGTGTGAAAAATGTCTTTATGATAGGAAAAGTGTTAAAAAATAAAGCATAAACATACCAGTGGCTGTGAGTCCCCAACCAGATGCGGTGGCTTCCTTTCCTTTGAAGTTATTTCCAACTGCTGAACGTGGTGGCAGAGTGACGGGCTTGATTGTGTCTGGAAGATCAATATAACATTTATAATACTCGTGAGTTTACTATTTCAATATTACAACTGAAACTAATTATTAGCATTAGACATTAGAACTGCTCCATTACTTCCTTCAAATCTTGCCTTAAACGCTCACTTTTCATCTCTGTTTCCTAACCAACATCGCATCTCATACACCATCCCTTTTGATCTCTCCTCATCCTCTCCTTTTACCTTTCATCACATTTTTTTGGTTAAATTTAGTTATATTTGTGTAAGTGCTTTTATATTATGTAAACTGCTATGTCGCAACTTTATTTGTTCATGTAGGTAACTTTTTTCCCAGATGATTGACCAGAAGAAATTGCCTTTGCCATTTGAACCATGCTATATTATAAGTTAGTACATAGATTGTTAAATAAATATATATAGTCTTGAGCCCAACAGATCAAAAGTGTCATTACATGAACTATATGTATTAATGTATAATATGAAATTTAATATTCTAATAAATGATAACCAACATCCTTGGAGGCAACAACTACTATTGTATAATTTATAATTGTCCTTGTGGATTAAAACTTTGTTTAAACATTTGTAATTAAATTTATAAGACAAGATTGAGATGGGAGGATGACATAAAGAGAGATGCGGCACAGCTGCATGTATCTAATTGGAGAGCAGCAGTTGAGGAAAGAAGAAGTTACTCCAAGGCTTGATTTGGGTTGTAGCGCCATCGAAGAAGAAAAATATAAATTGAACTTTCACAGTTTTAATAAAATTTTACACTGTGAACACAATATGGAAACAATATTGCCAGTCTACCACTGTATAATCTATCTATCGATCTTAACTCTTAACAAATGTTTTTCAAGAGATATTTCAAAATTATACCTGAGAATTGGACGTCTTCTGGAAGTTCAATTATAGCAAGATCGTTCTGCAACTGAAGTGGATTCCAATCTGGATGCATGGTTCCCTTCTTACTGACAATCCTTGTTGTTCCTTCAATATCATAGATATTGTGGGCTCCAAGGATCACTTCCCATTCGGTGACAACGTGCTTTCCATCATTGACACAGTGAGCAGCTGTCAACACGTGGTTTTTGCTGATCAAGGAGCCTCCGCAGAATGCCTTTCCTTCAGCCAAAGTCATGATCAGACCAACCTGAATAAAAAAAAACAAGTGTCAGAAGTCAGTGCTGATCGCAAATCTGTGTCATGAACAATCGAGGTAAGCACCTACCTATTTAATAATTTATAAGAATCTTGGTTTTACACGCATAGTCTTGCATATTTTTGAAGTATTTTTGTTCATTACAAGAATCGTACGTCAAACATTAACTAATACCTATTCTTGAAAACACCCATCTCTTCATACATGTTCGTCTACCTTCTTATACAATCTCGCCAATTGTTGAGATTCATTCTTCAGAGTATTATTATCATGATCATACACTATTTTTTTTGTACAAATGTCTCTCACACTCTTTTTTAGGCCGTCGCTCATTCTTTCATACATACCATAATGCCACGTCCCAAACGGGGTAGGCAGAGGGAACAGAACGCCACATTTTTCTATCTTGATACTCATCGATCGACCCATCAACATTCGTGTATCATCTGTTATTCAATCTTCTAACATTTCTCTCTTTTAAGATGTCGTTGACATGATCAGGTCATCTTTTTCTTGAACAACCCCGACCTCTTGTTCCATTCTTATAGGCTTTGTAAGTATATTATGGAAGGGTCAAAAGCTATGACGAAAACCGCGTGTATCAAGCGGATTTAATCGATTCAACCTTGCAACAGTGTGCAACCATATGCGACAGTATGCAACCTAATAAAAAAACCTTCGTCAGGCGTTCTTCATTCACTCTTCCAAAGTTGCTAAACTATGTCACCGTGTAAACATTCATTCTTTGTGTCCTTATTTCTTACTTTTTACACATTGTCCTATTACAAATTATCCTCAGCGATCATTTCAACTACATTTGCTATCATGCGTCTTCTGCCATGTCGAAGTTTCACTTGCATACGTCAAGGTTGGCACTACGTGTGAGCAAATAATCTCATTGCATGAACTGTAATTACCTGGTATGGTCTTGAGTGTGGCACGGCTTCTTGGCCACCGACGATCCTCTGGAGGGATTCCATGTCTTTGAAGACCCTCAGGAATCTCCTTGGGGTGTTGAGGCCGGCAGAAGCCACCGCCGCTACGAGAAGTACCAATAGTGCAGTCTTCATGGTTGAAACCAGTACTGACGGTTATGGACCCAAATGTCATATTTATAACTGTATATTATCTTATCTCTAGAGATTGTTATTTGAACTTATTGAAACTGGGCTTTTTATAAATGATACAGATCTTTTACGTAATATGAAGTTATCAACAGATTATTTTGGTACATAGGTACGGATTGTGCCCAATACTATTCCTAGTCTGTACATTTTCCCAATAGTATTAACAATTTATGAAAAATAACGAACATTATAAAACATAATGCGAATATAATAAGACTATATGTAACCCATCCCTATTTACACAAAATTGAAATTTAAAAAATATTGGTTTTAAAAAAAAATACGGCCACTTAGGCCTTGTTTTTACTCTCCACACTATGGAATAGGGGAGAGTCATGATTTCACAATTTTTAAGCGTATTTTTTACATCAATTTCTCAACGGGTATCATATAGAGAGTGCACACTGAGTTTCGTCATGATGTGTTTGTATGTATGGCGTATGGCGTACGGAAAATGCTTTTTGGGTACTCTCTACAGCCCAAACTATAAGTCCGATCGACTTCATATTAACATCATATGTGTAAAGTGCATAGACCTAGGGCTGATTAGTTTTCCATAGACAACTTTTGATTTCTTCTCTATGAATTCATCATTAACGTTGTTTTTTTTTTTGTGTCCTCTCTGCAGCCCAAACTGTAAGTCCGATTAACTTCATATTGATATCATATGTGTTAAGTCCATTAACTTAGAGCTGATTAGTTTTCCATAGACAAAGGTTAATTTTTTCTCAATGTTTCTTTATGATTTCATCTCATGAAGGTATGTTTCATCTATTAAAACTGAAAAAATTCTCTCACGACCTGGAAATTAGAGATATTTTAATTTGGTATCAACTATTTATACAGCACCAAGAATCTTAATAAAATTGTATTCAAAGTTGGTCAATGTTAAAAGAAAAATATTCAACGGTTTAAAAATTATATTTTATTTAATGGATTTTTGTATGAAACTTATATGTAACAAGAGAATTTTTTATGTTTGGCAATGTTCAGTTCTTTGATTTCATATTGATATAAGAATATTAATAGCTTGAACTTAGAACTGATTAGATTTCCATAAATAACAAAAAAATTCTTCATATGATATATCATGTGTCGAAATATTCCAAATTCTTTCACGTTCTTTAAAACAAAATTTAACTGCTTTTATTAAAATATTTCATACAACATAAGCATTCTTTACCAGATTGAGATTGTCAACATTTCAAGAAGAAAAAATGAACGCTTACTGTGGTGTGGAGAGTTTAGTGTTGGCCACAACCCACTCGTTTTATTTAAATTTTCCATCACTACTTCATTTGTGTATAAACCAAAATGCCATAAGTCACTCTATTCCAAGCAACCAAACAAAATTATGCCATAAGTAAATTGAGTGCCTACTACAGTGAAAGGATATGGAGGATGTAGAGGAAAAATCATTCAGCAGGGATATCATGAAGTTGATTAAGATTATATTCACACTTCAGAAATGTTTTAGATTAAAATTACTAGTTAATTTTACGAATTACAATTTAATACTAAACTTGTATTTTTTTATGATTGAATATAGATTAAGAATAAAATTACATTATCATCGAGTACTGATTTATACATTTTTTTAGATTAAGACAAGATAAGAACGTATTAAGAGCGTGTCGTGAGTAGCTCTATAAGTTTTATTTAGACAAATAATTAGACTTTTCTCAAATATTTGGACAGAAACAATGTTTTTTTTAGTTTTTATTTAAAATAATAATAAATTCTTCCTTGCACCCTGCACAAGTGGTGAGTTTATTACCATACGGCAATTTCTTTCAACAAACCAGTGTCTATTGGTTTTAATAACAATTGAATTTCTTAACTTGTATTTTGTTGACGATCATCAAAAAATGACTAAAATATACATCATAAATAACAAATATCTATTATAGTGTAGGTTCGTTTTTACATCGGGAATAAAAAAGTTTCATTATTATACAGAATTTAATACAAATGTAAATGTTAAAATGAAAAAAAGATATTAAAAAAAACAGAGGTTATATAACGTAAAATATTTGAATATTTACTCACTACATCGAAATTTTCATATTGTTTTTATAAATGAGTGCACGCACCTACGCACAGTCGCCAGGGTTGCCAAAAGTATTTATAAATTAATAGTAATACCGATTATCACGTCTGTAATATTAGTATCGAAAAAGACATTTTATTGAAATTTTGAGATACTTACGAAATTTATATTTATTTAAAACGAGTGGGTTGTGGCCGACGATATACCTATACTACCAAATCACTCCATAAGTACTCAAATTTCGTATGGAAATTTTTCAGCATTTTCTTGAAAATGAGCTTGTAAAATTATTGTTGTTTTAAATATTTTACTGACCGACCGGTTTTTATATTGCCGACCGCCGTGGCACAGTTGGTAAGCCGTTCGGCTTCTGTGCGGGAGTCCTGGGTTTGATTCCCAGCAGAGGAGAAATTTATTTAAATTCATTTCTAACGCAAATATTGCTTCTCTGGGTTGGAAACACTGGTTAGTTGGAAGAAATTGCCATACGGCAATAAAGTCGCCACTTGCACAGGGTGCAAGGAAGTGTTTATTATTATTATTTTATCATGAATAGGTACTTGATAATTCTTCAATGCCATTTATGACAGCCTTTTTAGTAATTTGAAAATAAAAATATCAAATTTAAAGTTTCCTGATCTTGGGTCACTTTGAAATATTGACAGTTAAAAAAAATGGGAAACACTTATCAGATATCCTTAAAAATTTTAACAGGATCCAAGCGAGTATTTGATTTGTAAATTTGCAAAATTTGAAAAGAATCGAAAGCGTACTTTAATCTATAATCGATAAAGTAGAAAAAACATGCCTTTATCTATAATCGATAAAGTAGAAAAAACACACCATAGGTACATAGTACACAGCACACAAACACACACATATACATTGTGATGAAACTTTCAGTATACAATCTCAGCATGATACTTGTTGATAATCTGCAAAAAAAAATAACCGTAAAAATTTCGAATTAATAACTCCCCAATATGTACTCTTGGTGTAGTGAGGTGTAAAAAACAAGAATTAATATATAATGAAAATGGAAATAATTAAAATGATATAATTTTTAATTTTTCTGATCAAATTGTTTTGTTTGGCCCATTGTCCTAATTGAATAATTCCATTATACCATGGTGTTAAAAATGCAATAGTTGAAAACCATTTTAAAATATTCGTTTTAAATTAAAACGATAGCTGAATATCGAAAATTGCGATTAACAGATTTTCGGAAACTAGATTCTTAACTTAATAAAAGATATAAGATATATCTTAACTTAATAAAATTGACAAAAGTTTTGACAATTTTAGGCGGTGTAGGGGATGGTTTGCACATCTATCAACCAAGCAAATAAAAAATGTTATGCGATCTTGCTGAGCGACCGCGAACCGGGTCACTAGTGTAAATATAAATAATGTATGAAAATTTTCATCAATAACTTGTGGTGGCCAATATTTGTTTGGCTTTTAAGATGTTTGACGTTAATTTTTCATAGATAAAAAAATATATAGCTAGAAATTTGCTAAAAAACTTTATTCTTGACTTATTTAATCTGGGGGGCAAGTCTGGTCCAACCGGCGAAATCAAAACCCTCACGATTACCCATATCATGGATATAATTATCATATGGATTTGTATGACATATAAAGATATTATAGAACTCCATATAATAATTATATCCATGATATGGGTAATCGTGAGGGTTTTGATTTCGCTGGTTGGACCAGACTTGCCCCCCAGTATTGTATTGCATATTTTTTCAGTGAAGCCGAAACCACTTTCTTCAAGGTGAAAAAAAAAAGATTTTTCATTATAAACGAAAAAATATTAGGTTAGGTATCCGAATTGGTAATTAAATTTTGGGCTGTGAACCAGATAGGATACTAAAAGAGAAAGAATTAATTATTAAACAGTGCTATCCCCTAAAATGCGCTTCTTCCTGCCACTCCCCCTCCCCATGAGGGATGGCTTAAAGTTTACGGCTTTCCATTGTCTATGGTATAACTATTTTACTGACTTAACTTTGGATACCTGGGCTACAACATCAAGAAAGTTTAAATGAAAATTTTAAAACCTACCATAAAACTGAAATGTAACTTTTATACGAAGGGATTAAATGGAATCCGTGACTCTCCGAAAAATATTCAAATTTAATTATACACACATATTCAAATAAAGAGCGAGCAAATTATGGGTTTTTGTCACATATTTTAGTATTACACTTTAAGAGGCTATAGTAGGCAATACAGTATATTTTGAAAATTTTTTCCCCAGCACCCTCTAAAGATACGCGTTTGAAATAAAAACAGTTTATTTTCAGAACTTTTATCTATTGCAAGAATTTTTCAAAACTTCAAAATGTTAAGTAATTTCCTTGTAAAATTAGTTTTAATAAAACCCTTGTTTTAGTGTTTAAGGTCCATAACTAAAAAACTACAAGACCTATGAATTATATTTTTACTTCAATCAAAAGAGAATATAAAAATCTACCGACTGATTTTTTTGATTTTTATTTTATTTAATTTCTATTCTTGCTATTTAAAAAAAACTAAATTTTACTTTTTTCACAGTCGTTTATTCTAAGGGTAAAGATGCAACGATATACAATATTAGTTCGTATTTCATACATTGCAAGGTAATAAGTGTATATATTCGTGTACATTGCTTTAGTAACGCCCCGTCCGCCGTGGCGATAACAACGTGGTTTCTGTGTCAAATAATTTCTCGTATTCTTTTTCAACCTTTTATCGATTAATTTTGTTTTTTTTTTAATTAAAATTAAAAAAAATCTACAGTGCTTGTGTAAAAAAATAAAGGTAAGTGTTTTCTTTACATTTATTTATCAACAATTATAATAATATAAATTTGTATGAAATAACAAAATTTAATGACATAATTATTATAGAATTATTAGACATTTGGCATATTCATACGGCAAACATTTAAATTTTTTTTTTATTTTTGAAGAAGAAATTTGCTCTTTGAATTTTGCTAGAAAATTTAAAAAGTATAAGTAATAGATCTAAGAATTATATTATTTTCCATTTTCGGTAGGAATAGTGAATAGAGATCACAAACAATTATGGATTGGTTCACTAAATCACAGATTTCAAAAGGAGACGAATAGATGTGTTATCAATTAATCGATAATTTTTTTGTTTTTTTATTAAATATAGGTATCAATATATCATAGTACAATGGGAAGTAAAAGAAAATATTCTGGAAAGAAACTACAGTGCCGAATACGCCTAGGAAAAAGGATTACGATGTGAGTATTATAAAATTTATTTCATTTTTATTTGAATATTATTATCATTGTGTTTTTGAGTTCAAGAATAGGTAGGTACATGTGCCAGTAATTACTTTATTACATATAATTTGGGATTAGTACCTACCTAAGTAAATAATGGAATGTATGTTCTTGGGTATTACCTGCATCAACACATTATAGAATTACGAGAATCCCGTTAATTCTTTATAATGTGCATAATTTTTCCGTTCTTTTATGTTTCCAAGAATAAGAAATATAAAATTTATGTCCTACAATAATTATTGTACTATATATTTATTATTATTTTATTTTGCTTTTAGGTCAGTGAAGAGGAACACTAATGAAATAGTCAGCATGAATGATCAAAAAGCAACATCAACAGATAATATTATGTAAGTTAGATTTATATTATTTTGTGATTTTTCAAACAATACAATTTTTATCAATCCATCGTACCACATTTCTTTTGTATATGATATGGGTACTTATCTATTTTTATTTGTTGAATGTTATAGGAATGTTACTTATAGTATTATTTTATTGTATTTTAGGCCTATCAATGATAATAACATCATTGGAAGACGAATAGTGAATGTGGATTTTTTTTTTAAAGAGTTGCAAAAAATATCTTGTCATGGCCCTCTCAATTGTGGCTTGATATCTTTGGAGATATTGTCAGAATTTCGAGTAGGAATAAGTACCAAAATAAAAATACGCTGCAAAATGTGCGCTTTGACATTTTTGGTAGACACTGACAATCCAAACAATGAGATGAATTTGAACACCTGTGCAGTAGCTGGTTCCATTTCGATTGGATGTGGTTATACCCAATTTAATCAATTGGCTGCTACATTAGGACTTCCAATGATTACAAATAACGTTTTTAATACGCACATGGAAATTGTCAATAATGTTTGGGAACGAGAAGCATTAAAATCGATGAAAGAAGCATCAGAAGAAGAACGGCAAGCAGCACTAGCTGAGGGAAAAATTAATGCTGAAGGAATCCCAATAATCGACGTTATTGCTGATGGTTGCTGGGCAAAACGCTCTTACCAAAGGAACTACACTTCCCTCTCAGGTGCAGCTGCAATTGTGGGGAGAAAATCAAATAAAATTTTATTCATGGCTGTGAAGAATAAGTACTGCTGTATATGTGCACAAGCTGAATTCAAAAATGTACCAATCAAGGAACATACATGTTATAAAAACTATTCAGGTAATTTATTCATAATACTATGAAACTACACAGAAAAATGATATCATATATCTAATTAAAATTTCATTCAATTTTAATTTGATTCAAATTTAATAATCGCCATCATAGCCAAAATGTTATTTTTTTTTCATTTTTTCGCGAATAAAGTCGGGTTTTTCGCAAACGCGAATAATTCAGGTCTTTTACTTATGTTGTATTTAATTTCAGGTACATCTACAGCTATGGAGTCTACAATAATTGTGGAAGGATTTAAAAGAAGCATAGAAATGCACAACTTAATTTATGGCCGTATAATTTCAGATGGTGATTCAAGCACTTATTCAAAACTTTTACAAATGAGGCCATACGATGGATTGACAATTGAAAAAATAGAGTGTCGTAATCACTTGTTGAGAAATCTGTGTAAAAAACTTCAAGCTCTTGCTTTAAATACTGCGTATCTAAAAAGATTTAGAAATATGTTGACTAAAAAAAGGATATTAACTATAAGAAAAGTCGTTATTAGTGCTATAAGTGAGCATAAAGTTTTGAATAACGTTAACATGCTTCATAGAGATATATTAATGGCCACCTCACATGCTTTTGGTATGCACAAAAATTGCAAACCTTATTTTTGTGGTGCAGTCACCGAGGATGAAGGGATCAATAAAGACATATTAACAAGCAGCTTTTGGCAGAAAATTCAGCAAATAATTTCACAATTAGCCGCACATGCCCGAAGTCTCATCTGTGATGTAGACAGCAATTCTGTCGAGCACTATCATAGCGTCGTAGCAAAATTTTTAGGTGGAAAGAGAATCAATTACTGCAAAAAAAATCAATATCAAATGAGATGCAATGCTGCTGCCTTGTCGTTCAACACTAAAAAACCTCTTAGTCGACTGCACTAAGCAATTCTTGGATTCAGTCCAAGGGGACAACTAAAAAAAATGGAAGAGGGTAGAATCAAGCATCTGAAGCTTATCAATAAAAGGACAGGGAGAAAAAAAAGAAAGCTCTTTTGCAACCCAAAAGAATCTGCTGAACATTATGGAGAAAGTTGTTTAAAACCAGATATGAGTGAAGAAGCCTTCGAAATATCAAAAGAAGCTTTTCTTTTGAATTTAAGGAGAACTCCAGACGATCGATTAAAAATAACTGAAGTTACCATACTTCAAGGAGACTCCAGTGAGTGGTTAGAGTTGAGAAGAAATATATTGACAGCATCTAATTTTGGCCGCGTCATCAAAAGAAAAACTTATACAAGTTGCGCAAACCTCGTAAAGGATTTGCTCTATAAAAGTAGCATAAACCATGTTAAATCAATAAAACACGGAAGACAAAATGAAAAATTAGCCATTAGTCAACTCCAAAAACAATTAAATGTAAATATTAGACCTTGTGGACTATATATAGATGAAGATACTCCGTATTTCGGTGCATCACCAGATGGAATAATAGGCGATGATATGATAGTAGAAGTGAAGTGTCCTTTCACGGTATCTAAGCATGGTCTTGATGCCGCATTGGTATCAAAGAAAATTACATTTTTTAAAAAAAGTAGTGTAAATGGCAATTATGAAATAAATAAAAACCATAATTGGTACTTCCAAGTTCAAGGCCAATTACATGTAACTAGAAAAAGTAAGTGCTTATTTGCAATTTGGTCGAATGAAAACGAACCTTTGATGTATAAAATTATTTATAAAAGTGACGAATTTTGGAACGAAAGAATGGAACCGAAATTAACATCATTTTATTTAGATTGCATTTTACCGGAGTTAGTTGATCCACGATTCGTAAGAAATATGCCGATACGGGACCCAGAATACATAATACAAGCTATGGAAAATAAAAAAAGAGATGTCATGAATCGTAAAAATAGAAATAAAATTGATGAAAAACAAGAATGAAAATGCGAAAATTGATGTGGTATATTTTCAGATGACTATCATGAACATTTGTATATAGCCAGGTCAATAAGTTTCAATTATTTTTGTATTTTATTTATCAAAATTTGGTACAGAGTATATTTGTACATATTGACTGTAACATATGATTGTACATGTTTTATACATCCATCTTATTTCCTATTTTTTAATATGCTTTCTTTACATATGTCTACATCATTAATATTTTTTAAATTTTTGACCACTGTCGGATTTAATTGTCGGTTGTCGGATTAAATCTTTATTATTATTGTTTTATCTTCGTCGACAAGTTAAATCGATTTCTAATATTTCTTATATTATGTATTATCGTTCAACACAACACGTTGAACACGTTCAAATTTTTAATCATCTGTAAATATCTTAGTCAGAATGTTTTCCTTGTGATTCATATTTTGAACACTTTGGAATTTATTCCTCGGTGAATATTTTAGTCGATAGATTATATGATTGTACAAATTTTATACTTATTTCGTATTTTTGTAAACATGATTGCATTTTGTGTGTCTAATTCATTTATATTTTGAACACTTTGGAATTTATTCCTCGGTGAATATTTTAGTCGATAGATTATATGACTGTACAAATTTTATACGTACGTCTGTTTTATTTCGTATTTTTGTAAACATGATTGCATTTTGAATTGACGTAGAATTGATTTATATTTATTATTATTTAAATAAACCGTTCACCTTCACCTTATAAATATATTTAAGTATACCTAATATAATATTTACCTTTCCGATTTAGTATAAAAGTGAAACACTGTATTTTTAAAGTTGTAAACAAAATATAAAACCGTTTGTAAGTAAATTTGTTTTTTTATTTATTTAATATTGCTTCTCGGGCAACTAACAGTTACTATGTCAAATGTTTATTTAACACGAAACCAATAACAACATTATAATTGTCTCACAGATCTATACAGAAAACATAATTAAAAACTGTATCTCCACCGGAAATCGAAGCCGGGACCTATGGATCAGCAGTCAGATACCCAACCAACTGAACCACGAAGGCCAACAAAAAAAAATATTATAGTCCATAGGTTTTTACTAATTATGTTCGTATATTTTTTTAAATTTCTTATAACGTATTTATCTTCGTAAATAAATAAATAATAATACAAAGGTATATGTGAATATTAAATATAGGTACCTACACTATTTTTGTTGGATAATTTGATGATATGGATGGATACAAATACAAAAACATAAATGCACAACCGCGCTGCATTATATTTTACGTAATTCTTATTCCATGCACCTGTGTATCTAATATTGTCTAACAAACCAACTACACTGTCGGGGGGTTTGTTGTATGATGCGGGGAGCGGGGCGTCGAATCGTTGACTCCTCCCCCTAGCAAAGGGATCCACCCGTTTGCCTAAGGCCATTGGGGTTTACTAGCCTCTTAAAGTAGAAGAAGATTATAGAAGATGTTCTATGTCGACACATGTTACATAAACTACTCACAAAACAATTACATTAAACGGAATTACTCCAACTACAATACATACTTTAAACATTTCGATATAATATATAAATTGCAAGCAGATTTCAGAATAGACATCATATTAAAACAATTCGATAAATATTCCATACCAAAATCACATTCACCCGTAATCTATCTCGCATACATACATACATTATAATACCATAAAACACATGTAGGTACACTTACATAATATATAGTATACATCTATTATTATATCCACTGTCGAATTTTATTATTTGGTTGTAACTATTTTGATGTGTCTATTCTTGAAAATATTAACAATTTCATCATCCAAAACATGTTGGGGCAGTTTATTCCAAGTATTTACCACTCTATTTGAAAGAAAATGCTTTCGAGGATTTGTCGAGAACCTACTTTTCACAAGTTATAAGCTATGGCCACGCAAATTAGTGTTATGACTATATTGATAGAGATTTTTCATGTTTACACCGTCATAATGGCCTGATAATGTTTTGAATGTTTCAATGAGATCTCCACGTTTTCTTCGGTTTTCCAGTTTAAAGAAGTCAAGTCTTTTCTCGTATGTTATATCTAGTATTATATTTGTCATTTTTATGCGAAACTATATATGAAATTGATTTTTATGTACTCTTATGTGAAAACATATTATTAATGGGATACAATAAATTTACTTTTTACTTTTTTCATA
The DNA here is from genome assembly GCA_963576475.1 of Molanna angustata. Classification (NCBI taxonomy): domain Eukaryota; kingdom Metazoa; phylum Arthropoda; class Insecta; order Trichoptera; family Molannidae; genus Molanna; species Molanna angustata. The sequence continues at coordinate 24,179,186 of OY754982.1, forward strand.
TTATCTTTATTACTTATTCTTTACTAATAACATTGTATCCTGTTTGTTTTCCAAAGAAATAAATAAAAACAAACAGATAAATAAAAATAATTATTCTTATTATGGATTACCATATAGAGGCACCGCCAAATTCTTATTAATTTAGTTCTTCTTTATTTTGATTATAGACACGTATCTGTATGTACCAACATATTTTAAATTCTGATGAAGTGTAGGTTCATACAAATTATTTATGACATAGGTACCTACTAATATGTGTACCGACCACCGACACATCATGTGTGTTATAATGTATCGTTATATACCTACATATGTATTATATTTTGTCCCTTTGATAACACCATGTGGTATTCTTTCAAAAGCTGTTGATTAAAAGTCAATTCCACAAAGAGAAAGTGGCCGATGTAATGCGCAAAGTAAAAACGTTTTCATAAAGAAATTCTCTAAAATTGAAATATAAACAAGGCAAAGGTATGGTTTACCTCCTCCCACATATTACTTGAAAAGGGGTGACTGAGCAGAACAGTTGTGTAGCTGACACAAAACATCAACAGAAAAAAAAAATCTTGAAACCAAAATAAACTTTTAAATTTATCTTTTGAGAACCGACAAAGGAATATTTTGGTAGAACTGTTTGATTTTGACGTTTGATGTTTCTCTTTGATGCGCGATAAACAATTATAATATGGTATTGAACTGCAATTTCTTAGAATTGAAAGATATTTTTATAGAAAATATCTAGGATTAGATGAATCATTTATTTTATTTAGAGCGCCAATTTCTACAAAAGTATGACTAACATCAGAGCGATTTATGCATATTATCTTCTTCGATGCGGATCGAAGGAGAGATCTTTTACCTAATTATGTTGTATCACTAAGAAATTAATATTGAATCTTCAATAGCTCTTAAGGGGGGACTGCTGCCAACGTACCTATTTTTTCAATTTGAATTTGCGTCATTACTACAAAACGAATCATTTTGAAAAAAATAACCTAGTTAGTTTGGATATTAATAAATAAAAATATACCTTAATTTTTTAATAATGTTCTGAATATATTCTTGTAGGAAAATAATAAGCATACCCCAATTTTTGACATTTATCATAAATTTCTAAAAATTTATAAGGTATAGAGCATTATATTTTTTTATAAATTAAAGAAGATCAAAATATCTGGAAAAATACGATGTAACGTTGCATTAATGCATCAGGTTAAGTTAATAAACCAAAAAAACTTATATTTCGCAATGGCGGTGAATGGAAAATAAATGTTTTTTAGGTTTATTTTCTAAACCTGAAGCATTAATGCAACGTCACATCGTATTTTTCTAGATATTTTTATCTTCTTTAATTTAAAAAAAATATGTTGAACAACGCCTTATATTTTATTAAAAATATAAGATAAACGTTATAAATCGGGGTATGCCATTATTTTTCTACAATAATTTATACAGAACATTATCAAAAAGTAAAGATACATTTTTCTTTATGAATACCCAAACTATCTAAATTATTTTTTTCAAAACGATTTGATAAGAAATAATGATGGTATATCAAATTTAAAAATAGGTACGTTGGCAGCAGTCCCCCCCTAATAGATTTAAAAGTGCCTCCTCGTTCTAGTGTCACATCTGTCAATTTCTAGACCAAGATTAAAAGTAAATTTATCAATCGGTAAGATCAGTTGTAACAAATTGGTAGGGTTAATCTAAAACATAATGTTTAAATAATTCTTATATTCGTTCATAGGTCCTTTTTATTCCTCACTACCCCAAAGAGATATAGTTAGAAGTTATGTATTCGCAATTTTAAAGGTTATTTCTTTTATTGCAGATTATCAACTAGTGTCTTGGTGAGATTATATTCTGAAAGTTTCATCACAATGTATCGGTGTGTGTGTGCTGTGTGTTATGTACCATGTACGGCGTATTAATTCTACTTTATCGATTATAGATTAAAGTAATCATTCGATACTTTTCAAATTTTGTTAATTTGTAGGTATATCTAATACTCGCTTGGACTCTATTAGATTTTAAAGGATTTTTGATCAGTGCTTCTCAATTTTTTAACAGTCAAATATTTCAAAGCGACCCCAAGCTCAGTAAACTTAAAATTTGTTATCTTAATTTTCAAATTGCTAAAAAGGCACATCACTTTAATAAAATGGCATTGAAGAATTATCAAGTTTTCATAATAAAATATTTAAATCAAAAATAATTTTACAACACATTTCATGAAAATGCTGAAAATTTTCGATATAAAATTTGAATACTTTGTTGGGTGACTTAGTAGTGAGGAATGTAGCGATGGCCACAACCCACTAGCTTTCTCTGAGACCACATAAATAACAGTCTTTGGACTTAAATATGAAGTTTTTTATTTAACAGTATTCAAGTTTTTTTTTTATTTTGGTATAATTGACGATTAATGATAATAAATTCAATAATATTAATAAACTTTATTATTAAGGTTCATTTAAAAAAAATCAAGCAGTTCTGGATTCTAGTCACAAAAAATGCTTTCTTTTTCGATTTTTGAACACTTTTTTATTTTCCAACATTTATGTAAACACTTCGTAACAAACATAATTAGAAAATTACATTTTTTAAGACTAAAAGCATGTATAAGACGATGCTTGTGAATGAAGCGAGATATGTATCTCAAGAGAGAGGAGTCTGGAGTTCGGTTATATATGCCTACCCCAAACAGGGATTTGGCGTGATGGTAGGTATGGTTTGGTATAACTTTTTAGTGACGTTATTGTCTTATCTTAATCCTAAAAATATATAAATCAGTACTCGTTCATAATCTAGTCTTAATCTAATAATAATGATAATGAAAACTTCCTTGCATGGTAATTTCTTCCAACTAACTAGTGTTTCCAGCCCAGAGAAGCAATATTTGCGTGAGAAATAAATATAAATAAATTTCTCCTCTGCTGGGAATTGAACCCAGGAAGCCCGCACAGAAACCGAATGGCTTACCAACTGTGCCACGGCGGTCGGCAATCATCTACATTCAATCATAAAAAATATCGTCAAGCCTTTGCAGTACCCCTCTACCAAGTGTACTAAGAAACTTTTCATTCTGGGAAGGAAAATTTTGAAGAATTTTGAGTCAAGCATAAAATCGCTTTACCTTGATTTGTTGCTCTCTACAAAAACGAAATAAGATTAATTTAGATTTCAAGATGTCTTCTCTTCCTACTCCCAGTTAAGTAAATATTTATTACATTTAAAATACGACATTATTCTTCCATTATATGAGCCAACATTTTGTTTTCTTTAAAGCTAATAGCTATTTCGGAAATTGCTGAAATATTCAAATGTCTATTTTGTATTTAAATTTATTTGATTTTCTCGCTGTGCTCTTATTTACTCCGGCATTTAAATACATCATTATAAGTTAAATAGGTATAAAATATGTAAGTACAATGATGAGTACCTACAATATATCGGTACATATCTGCATAGTAACTGCCTATAATATTTTTCAATGTGTTTCTGAGTGTTTTCTGATTTAAATCAATGTATCAAAATAATATTTATTTATCAATTCAATATAAAAATCCGATTTATAAGATAATTTTGTATGTATCAATTTATTTATTTAAACTGCAGATAAAGAGTTAGAATTTTTTCTAGAACAATCTATAAATGAATTCACTAGTTAGACTTTTTGTAATTTTTATCTCTGTATATTTTATATTTGTTTATTTTTGAAAACGTGTAATAATTTGTCCTTAATATTTTTATGTCAAAAAGTTTTTTTTTTAATTTTATCGACTGCTAAAAAATGATATCAAATTATAGATTAATATAGAAAACGCATCACGATCAAAATGGTGGAACGGTTGAAGAAAGTCTAAAGAAGCTGACGAAATAAATAACTAAAAAAAACTCCACGTCTCTCCGTTTTTGGAAGTCTGTAAAAAATCATATCTGATAGTAAATTGTCGAAATAGTGCAACTCGTAAAAGATGAACATCAAAAAATTTTGTTTTTGAAAATAAAAACATATTATCACTTATTACATACACTACATACATAGTACATGCATACACGATCCATATAACTTTAACTGTTTACAATGTAATAATAATGTAATAACTTTAACTGTTTACAATGTAATAATAATTTTAGATGGGTCGATGGCAGAGTGGTTAGCGCGCTGGGCTACTAATCCAGTGGTCGCGAGTTCGAATCCTGCCTCGACCGATTTCGTTCACCTATAGCACAAGCATTTATTTGCTTATTTTAGGGAACGTAGGAAGATGTATATGTACTTGTTTAACAAGGACATATTCATTTTTTGTTAAAAAAAAATGTTTAAATTTATTTTGTAATAATGTGTAATTATCCTGAATTTTTTTTTCTATAAATATATGTAGTTTCATTTGGACCTTGATAATGCCGAGTCATATCGGCGAAAACGTTCGCTTATAATTAAACGAATTTGTAGAAATATACATTTTCAATTTTATTTTTTAGTTTTAGATTGGATTTCTAATGTATCAACAAAGAAACTTAAGAATTTTTATAAGTAAATATTAGCTTATTTTTTAAACCCTTTTATTTGACTTCACTTGTTTGTACAGGAATTTCGCTATCGGATTTTAACTAAATTACCGACCAGTTAGAGCTCTGAAACTTTCAGAATTTGTGTATTCCCGATGACAGTTTTCAACTTGATTCATTTGATAATGTGATTAAATTGAACAATTTTGTATTTCTGAACTTGAATTATGACTGCTATACATATTGCATATTTTTCAGGCGTTATTTATATACATAGTTATTAGATCGATTTCAGTTTTCTTTAATTTCGCGTGTTCTTCATTTCATCGTGTAGACAATTTTGAAAAGGATGTCCCCATTTTTTTCTTATTTACTTTTTGGCGCTCCCATTTGAACTGCACCTAATGCAGCTGCATTTTTTAACAAATTTAAAAACCGGACCAGAACAGTTATGAAACAGCAATCTTAAAATAAATGACATGAAATCGTTTGATTTGATTTGTAATCAGAAATATTGTATCGTTCGATTATGACATAAATGGTTTAATTCATTTATTGTCAATCGTGATTTCTCTTATCGATTAATAACAACGTTTTTGGAAATGTCAGATTTTTTAATCAGATTAATTTTGCACTTAGTAAATAAGTATAATATATTATTATAGTCAATATTTAACCAGGGGCGGATTTATCTTAGGTTCAAATAGTGCGGATGCATAAGGCTCAAATAAATTGGTAGCGTGAAACTTTATGCAATAAAAATATTGAATTGTATAGAATATTCTCTTTTTCTCCAGAAGAGAGAATATCTTTTGATATTTGAGGAGTTTATAATTAACTCTTGTATAAAAATATTCTGTTTAATACAACACTTTAAGAGTAATTCAAATTAGTTAGTTAATTAGTTTTTGCCAAAGTGGCATAAGTAGTTATGCATTTAGTATTTGCCAAAGCGGCATCACCAACTTGACTATAATCCAACGCTCATCCAGTTTTTTTGCGTACCTACCTATTTTTCGCTGACTTTAAAACTTCTTATTTTTCCTCTTTTATGTAGAACTTTGGGTCTGTTTTAAGATTTTTGCTCCTCCTGCGAAGTGGACTCCCAGCTAACCCTTCATCTTTTAGGCAGTCTACTGCGAGGGCGGGTTTCGTGAGGCTGATTGTGCAGCATGATATGAGGAAATCTCGTACTGTACATCCTTTGGACGTGACCATACCAATCCCTCCTCTGCTGCCTACCTATTTAAACTATTTTAATGAATCTTCTTTACGTTAGTGTAAGAGGTGGACACTTAGGGACAGGGAGTCAGAGCGAAAGAGGATCGATGCTTTCGAAATGTGGTGCTGGAGGCGTATGTTGCGCATCCCATGAACAGCCAGAAGAACGAATGTGTCAATTCTAGACGAGCTGAAGATCGAGGATCGTCTGTCAATCTCTGGACACCTTGCCAGAAGGGAACCAGACTGCCTCGAGAGGCTTGTTGTGATGGGCAGCGTGGAAGGACGGAGATCTCGTGGTCGCTCCCCGACCAGATGGAGCGATTTGGTTAAGTGACTGGTGCTCTGCGTTCAGCCCAAAACAGATTGGCATGGAGGCGGGCCATACGTGTGGCGACGGACTACAGCCGCTATCCTCAGTCATGAGGAAAAGGACGAATATATAAAGAGGTAGTAATAAAATTATGAAAACATATTTATTTAACGAATATATTAGTAACATTAAAATGAAATTAAAACCGTTCCTTCATGGTTGGCAAATATAACGGCAGGCAGAGGCTAGAGTACATATAATTCCCCGCGGTGCAATATGAGGTCCGAGGAACGATGTTATTTTCTCATATATTATTTCTAGCGGAAAGTTAACGTGTGATTTATAGGGGGCCCCGTTGAGATCTTGCCTGGTGGGCCCGGTTTCATGCTGAAACTAGACCGGACGTCGTTAACATTTTAATAAAATCTATCGTTTTTATTTTGCCAAACGATTCCGTCCCTCCAGAAACTTGTCGATTCGCGTGAGGTTCTCTTATCTTACCAAGCGTAATGTTATATGAATAATTGTTTTTCATCATACATAATTTTTTAAGCTGGTGAGAACTCAATAAACTCATATTATTCATCATACAAATTCCGCATTCCTCCATATTTTCGTATCTTATATGTAAATTATTTTTTGAAAATACTATATCGAAAAAATATCTTCCATTTTCGCTGTTTATTTTATATTTATTCGCATTTTTTGATTGAAAGTTTGTTTTAAGGGGGGGACTGCTGCCAACGTACCTATTTTTCAATTTGATATACCATCATTATTTCTTATCAAATCGTTTTGAAAAAAATAATTTAGATAGTTTGGGTATTAATAAAGAAAAATATATCTTTACTTTTTGATAATGTTCTGTATAAATTCTTGTAGAAAAATAATGGCATACCCCGATTTTCAACGTTTATCTTATATTTTTTAATAAAATATAAGGCATAGTTCAACATATTTTTTTTTAAATTAAAGAAGACAAAAATATCTAGAAAAATATGATGTCACGTTGCATTAATGCGTCAGGTTTACAAAATAAACCTAAAAAACATTTATTTTCCATTCAGCGAAATAAAAGTTTTTTTGGTTTATTAACTTAACCTGATGCATCAGTGCAACGTTACATCGTATTTTTCCAGATATTTTGATCTTCTTTAATTTGTAATAAAATATAATATTGTTTTTTAGAAATTTATCCTTATTGTTTTTTAGAAATTTATGATAAATGTCAAAATTCGGGTTATGCTTGTTATTTTCCTACAAGAATATATACAGAACATAATTTAAAAGTTAAGGTATATTTTTCTTTATTAATATCCAAACTAACTAGGTTATTTTTTTCAAAATGATTCGTTTTATAGTAATGATGCAAATTCAAATTGAAAAAAATAAGTACGTTGGCAGCAGTCACCCTCTTAATATTTTTTGCCTGTTACGTAATTAACAGAATTGGTTTCTTAAAAAAAATAACTATGTCAATATATTTATTTCAAATATGATTTTTCATACGCAGCGATTGAAATATGTAAGATGGAAGATTTTGCTTAAATACGAACAAAAAAAAAACAAGTCTTAAAACTAAATAATTTAATATAAATCGGTGTTTCCTTCGAACAGATCTCCGTTTTTTTGCTCTAGTAATTATTTTTTAATATTTCCATTCAAGGCATTGGCGCATAATATATCACTGTGGTCGGGGCCCCCCTGGGATAACAACAATACAAGGGCCCTATGTGATGGGAATTTATTATCGCGGAATAATTTTTCAAATTTTAAAGTTGGGTTCTTTTTTCAAATTTGGAGATACCTAGGTTTTGTATGAATTTGATAAAAATATTTTATATGGGTACCCAGGTTATTTATTTTATTCAAACAACATACCAACATTTTATTTTTATTTATAAGACGATTATTGTTAGTCTCCAGAATATAGGAACTTGTTATTGGATGCGTGTTAAATTTATATTTGTAGTTGCCCGAGATTTAATATGAAAAAAAATAATGATGATAATAAATGTTATATTAATTCATATAAGTTTCGTCAAAATTATAACTACATATATACTAGGTATGTACTCAAAAGCAACATTTGTGACAAGTTTGCTTTTAACAGTAGCTATATAAAATATACACTTATACATTCGCACAAGTTTAAAAAGGTTTTTCGAGTTTCACTTAACTCCGGCTGATAAAAAAGAGTTATAAATATTTAGGTTTGCTCTCACGGCATGAAGGTGTGGGAATGAAATTTCAATGAACTATGAAGGATATTTTGATTTAGGATCAAATTCAAAAAGTTTTTTCCTACAATTCCAACAAACACCTATAAATCTCGAATTCATAAACCATTCTGAAAAATATTCATAAACCGATCGCTCTTGGTAGATTTTTATTTGCTTACACAACGAACGACATAAAAGCATTTTTAGTTAAAAATTCTGTTAAAATAAAATTGAAAAGAATGTTTTTGTCACGTAATTTGAAATGTTCGTTGGTACATGTAAATTAAATTAAGAGTGAATCCTCATATGAATGTGTTTAAGAAAAGTGTAAGGTCAGTGACTTCTGGGGCGATTCCCGGCTTAGTTGAGTGACCATATAAAAAGAATAACAGGTCTCTTAGTAGAAGCTATTACTCTCTTACCTTCACCCGGCGATCTGTCAACACTGGTCAACACGATATCATGGATTTTTTTAACCATATATCCTCCCTAGTCACCTCAATTGGACGGCCTGGGCGCTCATCATCTAAAACCGATGTTCGTTAAACCAATATCTAATGGTAGTCATTGAAGGTGCATAGTCCTTATAACGACTTGCAACTTTAATTTCCTCTCACTTTTTCCCATCCCATCCAAAAATAGAAGTCGATTCACTGATCGATATTGTTCTTTCTCAGTTATTTAGATATCTGACTGCTGTTCCAAAGGTCCCGGTTTCGATTTTCTGTGAAGACATCGGAGTTCAGACTGGATCTGTGAGACGATTAATATAGTAAATCTCCAGAAACTTGTTATTTGGTGGGTGTAAAATTAATATTTAACATTTAACCTATTAGTTGCCAGAGACGTTAAATAAAATAATAATGAAATGAAATAAAATAAAATAATTATCACTTGAATATTTCCACATTCTGACTTCAGTATAGATTTGAGAGATGATATCCACAGTGATATACTTTGACTCCATTGGAAATCTAACCAGGTTCATTTGTCTCAGGAGACAGAAGGCCGATTATGTACATATGTTTATGTAAAATACACAAAAATAAGATTAAATTCGCTAGTTTTGCTAACAAAATTAGTATATGAGTAGCTATATTGATGATGAAATGAATATGGGTAATAGGTAATATAAAGGAAAATAAACCATCCAATTTACAATAGACAAGACTGAGATCAGAGACAACGGATGGGGGGGGGGGGTATAAAATGAATAAAATAAGGTAGAAAACACATTATCCCTAAAGGAATGAGACCTTTTAATATAACATGAACGAGGAGAGAAAGTTATTTTGCCTTTGGAAAAAATACCACTAAAATGAGGCCATGTGTCTTTGTTAAGTGAAAATAAACAAAACATAGCGTACACTTTTTTGTTTTTTTCCCGTTTGTAGAGGACATTAATTTGGAGGCCTTGAGAGGAGAGCTTTCACAAAGTGAATTTTAAACTTGCACAACCCTGGAATTCTTATTAGGATTTTTGTTGTAACTTCAGCCATGTTATGCTGGGATGAATGGGTAATTCAAATATAAGGCCTTTGTGACAACCCTTTGAGAAAAACACACTAGTAGTAAGTACCTACTTATCTACATATGTAATACAACATACTAACCGTCATTTCTGAGTGCATTCTTAGAAGAGGATTAATTATAGTCAGTCTATTCATACGTATAAGAAGCATTTTTCTATGGTCAATCGGTAATGTTGGTTATATTTTGTCTGTGAATAAAACATAATATAATAATTAGAGGAAAAAATGGTTAATTCCATAACAATCTTACCTTTGTATGTATATTCTTTCGTGATTGGTCATTTTGTGACGCATCAAAACTAAGATGAGGTTTTAATACAAACTGGAAAAATATTTAAACAATGACAGATATTTGTTCAAAGAAAGCTTGAAACCGCGGCCATATTGATGGTGTAGTAGAATATTTGACAAGTTTTTGAAATTATTTCACTTCCAGAGGGGATATTTTTTATTTAACATTGTGAATAGTCCTTGTATCTGGATGTGCCCCTACCAACACACGTAGTATAGATGTCGGGTGTATGTGTGGATCTGTATCTGTCTATGGCACTCTTTATTATTTTATATTTTAAAATAATTTATTGCGCATTGAAGGGTTGAACCGTCGAATATACGCGGTGTTTAAAAATTTGGTGTGTGGAGGTGTGCACAGCTTGATATTTAATCTTCATACATGCCATCACGCCGTTTACCGTTTCGGGGTAGGAAAAGATGACTGAACTCCGCATTATACTATCCTGACATACCTAATATGTTTTGTTAAACAACATCTTAAAATATTTCATAGTTTGAATTTGAGGTTTTGTAATTTAGCAGAGCTCGCCAAGCGAAAGAATGCGGGAAACGTCATTTGTGCACGCACCAATTTTAGTAAAGGGATATACTTTGATTTGAATCAACCAATAAAATCAGTTGAAGTTCGACGTTGTGTAGCGTATCGTATGTTAATTTTGTCCTTATCGTTGTAACGTTGTATAAAACTGTCAATCTCATTCTATTACTTGTTGACTTCTACTTACTATTTGTTAATTTATTTTTACATTATACAGAATTGATATTTCTTAGTTAGACCCACAAAGATAAATTAGTGGAAGACAAGTAACCAATAAATAATTATTCTCATTTTAATGTTTCGTTATTTTAGATTAAATCTGTAGGAATTTGAAATCGTTCTTCTTCATCGTGTATAAGATCATTTGACATTTTTGTGAGGTCTTCCGGGTAGTCTTCTGTTGTTGGGTATTTCTGTATTAACAATAATGAAAATTATATTGTCGTCCATGCGTTTGACGTGGTGTCTCCAGAAGCGTCTTCTGCTACGTTCCCATATTGTTATATCATTGACACCACATATATACCTGATCGTTTCATTTCTGATGCGGTCCCTGAGGATTCTTCCAGCAATGGAGCGCAGGGTCTTCATTTCAGCCACATGTCATAATTGTGGGCGGACATACGCCTGATATATTCTGACTTTGCCCATGTGGTATTTGCTATCCCGAAATGCATTTTTATAAAGTAGATTTCTATTAGATTCCTAAACAAATATTAGTTCTGCAGAGGACAAAACTTTTCAATACACCATACAAACAAAAAAAAAATTGTCACGAAACTCATAGTATGCACTCTCTACCTACATGATACCACCTATTGAGAAATTTATGTATATTGTGAAAAAAAAAGATTTAATAATATACGAGCATGTATAAGATGACGAATGAATGTTGATGAGGTGATGGGTATGTGTCAAGATTAAAAAAGAATAAAGTTGAATGTGATGTTCGGTTCTCTCTGCTTACCCCTGATCAAGATATCGTGATAGTATGTAGATGTAGATGAATAATAGGTATGACATTCGTAGTAGTGAAGAGTTGAAAAAATACACTACTTGTCTATAGAAACACCTTTTATTCGGTATATACATTTTTCATACAAATATGCGATTTCGCACTTAATAGAACATACCTACCTACCATATTATCTTCATATGATGTTGCTACAAATTTGTGGCATATTTTTTAAATTATAAATAAATTAAATTTCATATAACTTTGTATAAACCACGAATTTTTGAGGTTTTTACAAAGTTATTATAATACCATAATTGATTTATAATACCATATTATATTTTATTTCTCAAAAGGATGAAAATCCCTGAATGCATTTTCAAAGAGTGTATTTATGTTGTATAAAAATTTCAAACAAAATAAAAAAAAAATCCAGAACGTGAGTCCATTATTAAAATTTTGACAGATGAAATCATAGAGAAAAAATTAACGGATATCTATGGAAAACTAATCAGCTCTCAGTTTATGGACTTTTGATATACGTATGATATCAATATAAAGTCAATGGGACTTAGAGTTTGGGCAGATAGGACACAATAAGGATACGGCGTAAGTCACAGATACAGATATATCACGACGAAACGCATAGTGTGCAGTGCATTCTCTACACGATACCCGTTGAGAAATTGATGTAATACGTTTAAAATTTGTGAAATCATGGCTCTCTATTATTGTATGCTAGTGGAGAGAAAAAATATACAAAAAACTAAAATCAATGGAGTTTCGATTTTTTATTCAGGAATCAAAAAAATCTTTTTGTACTTAAATTATTACTCAAACGACATTTTTACAAATACAAATGACAATATTTTACCAATTGAAAATCCTAATATTAAGACGTACGTTTATATGGGTAGTAAGTTTTACGTTTTGAAAACGAAATAAAATAATAAAAATAGTTCAAAGAAATAATTTCGTAAATTAATTGAATGAAAATAAATAGCGTGATTTCACGAACACCCTGTGTGAAGGTTTTATGGTTGTAAAATAATTTTCTCTCTCTCTGGGTAGGCAGGCAGGTACGGGTCAAAAATTCATCGCGGCATTACGAGTTGGGTGTAATTATTCCCTGTTTTGGTGTATTTTATATTTTATTACGTAATGACCAATGCCGGCCATTGTCTGGTACGTGACGGCATTAGGAAAACATGAAAAATTAGCCCCAGACCTCCTCTCCACAAGGGGTTAAATTTCAAAAACTCTCTCATGATTTATATACGACAATCGCCATTGTTCACTTCTGCTAATGGCGGATCTCAATGAGTTTCCCGCCAAATGGAATGCATTTGATATTTCGCGCCGTGGCCATAGATATTATAATAATTATTACTTCGTTATTTCAAAAACACATTTTCTCTGTGACATACAATGGGCAGACATTTCTGATGTTCGAAACGATATTTTTTAATATCTATTTTTTCTGGCGGGAAACTTATTGATTTTGTTTGATATATTTGAAGTCTTTAAATTTACGTAGGTAGGTACTTACATAGCTTATTATTGGAATGATATTTTTATTTATTTATTTTTTATAAAAAATGAATGTGTCCTTGTTAAACAAGTACATTATACATCTTCCTACATTCCATAAACTAAACATAAATGCTTGTAAGCATATAAGTAATAATAGGTATGTTATTTCAATGGCCCTCTGGCAAAGTAAATAATTAGTAATTTAAAAAAGTACCCATAAACAATTTAAATAATAATAAATCCTAGAATAATAAAATCAACGAATATCAGGAATGATAGATATGTAGATGGGTCGATGGCAGAGCGATTAGCGCGCTCCAGTGGTCGCGAGTTCGAATCCTGCCTCGACCGATTTCGTTCACCTATAGCACAAGCATTTTTTTTGCTCATTTTAGGGAACGTAGGAAGATGTATATGTACATACTTGTTTAACAAGGACATATTCATGTTTTTATAAAAAAAATTAAAAGATTTTATTCCATTTATAAACGGCCGTTCACACTGAAATCATGATCACAGTACTTAAATAAAAAAATAAATAAAATAAAAAAATATTTTTATGTAATGGATATATTTAAAAAATAATTACACTTTATACCTATTGTGACAATCTCGACTAGTTTCGTGCAATGCACGTTTTTAAGTAATTTTAAATATAATTTTAAAATTCCCACTTCAAAATGTGATAAATAATTTCTTGTATGCTAAATTTTTGGTTGAAATTAAATGCATCGATGTAACTCAAGATTTATAATGCAAAGTAAAAGATAAAACGATCCCCTTTAAAAATTCAGGTTGTAAATGTTGGTATCATTTTAATATACTGCTGCAATAGTACCAATTTTATTAGAGTATGCTGTTAAGTAGATAGATACTATACTTCTACTATTTCCAAGTCTTGGTTGGATACAGTGCACATTGCAAAAGTAATAGCCGGAGTTCTAAAATAAATTAAGTTCTCTTCAGAAATAATTCTTAAAAGTATGCAATAAGGTATAAGGTTTTTAACGCTGGGAAAATCTTAAGTGCAACACAAAACATCGTGAAGTTTCTACTGAAGTATTTAATAAATGCCAAAAAATAAAATAAAAGTAAATATTTATCGCGAAATATTTCATTACATTTATTAATCCATAGCGCTAGCATCAACTCGATTTTTATACTAGTTTTTTTAAGCAACTGCCGATGGCGATAGTATGTATAGTACGAAATATGTACGAAACTTAATTCAAATTATTAAATATATTAAGATATTTAGTTTGACTATACAAATCATGTAGGTATTTCAAGATAAGATTTTTTGATAAAACTATTTAGTTTTATCAAAAAAGTACAGATACTGGTCTGTCGTCATAATAGTCAATAAATACCATAATATTTAAATAATTACTACCAGACTACCTATCAAAAACTAAATTAAATCAATTATATGTTTATTTATTAATTTTAAACATTTTGTATACATTACATTAAAAGCGCACAATGACGGGCTTATTGCCATGTGGCAATATCCTCCAACAAACCATGTTCATTTGGTGAGGTAAATTGGGTCAATGATTCGTACCAATTAAGTTTCAAATTTCTGATCGATTTTCCTTTTACATTCTATCTTTATTTCATAAGTAGTTTTAATTGTTGTAACGTTGCTGAAAATAACAAATTAAAATACTATAAATAAACTATACTATAAATAAAATACATACTATAATGACATCACACAATGTGTGGTAACCAGCGGCATGTGTGCGAGTGCGCATTACCTTATAAAAGGAATAACGTCACATGCGTCTTACATTTGAAGGCAACGTTAATAATGGGTGATGAAATTCATTGCTGAACTATGTGAGATGTTATATTGACTGTAGATTTTCGATCACCCGGCTCTTACGAGACATCCGAAAAGATGAGAATTTAATAGAGTGGAAGCACTATAATAAGCTGGTGCCAACACAAAAATAAAATTAATACAATTTTAAGTTTAACATTCGATCAAGTGGTTGAAAAATATTGCCTTGTAGAAATACACCAACCAATGTTTGTAGGTACCTATATAATACGTGTGTCTGTGATTATAAAAAAAATCGGTTGGACGTTTTAGTTGAGAATTCTTTTGAAAAATATTTTGTCGTGTTTTTGGGTCTTTGATGTCGGGAAATCTGCGAACATATCCTTTCAGATACCAGTTACGTACAGACTTGAACGGTTTATCAAAGCCGAAAACCAAGTTGGGATTATTTTAAAGAAAATTCCGGTCAATTTGTTCGCTCCCACTATGGTCCCCTCAAAATCGTTTCTATCCTGGAAAAGGACCCTAGAACACAGAGAAATAAAAGGAAACACCATAAAAAATATATTTAATAAAAATGATTTTAATTTTTATTTTGGTGACGTGGACAAAACACAAACAATGATTATAAAAAAAATGAAATGAAAAAAAAAATCAGTTTTCTTTCACTGTTTATTTATAAATTACACCAACCTCCATCGATCTTTTGAGTATCGTCCTCAGAGTGTGACAAAATGAAGCAGAACAGGGGGGCAAGTCTGGTCAACAGGCGGAATCAAAACCATCCAAGTTTACCCATATCATGGATATAATTATCTTATGATATTATACAACTCCAAAAGATAATTATATCTATGATATGGGTAAACATGGGGGGGGGGGGGGGGGGCAAGTCTGGTCAAGCGGTGAAATCAAAACCCCCATTACTACCCATATCATGGATATAATTATCTTATAGAGTTGTATAATATCTGAATATATTATACAACTCCATATGATTATTATATCTACGATATGGGTAATCAAGAGGGTTTTGATTCCATTGTTTGACGGGACTTACCCTCATGGATGGTTTTGATTCCGCCTGTTGACCAGACTTTGCTCCCCTGGTCTATCGGTAATATCAAAACCATCATGATTACCCATATCATGGATATATAATTATCTTATGGAGTTGTATAATATCTTAATATAACTCCATATGATAATTATATCCATGATATAGGTAATCCCGAGGGTTTTGATTTCACCGTTAGACCAGGCTTGCCCCCCTGTTTTCTATTTATATGATGTCATTGAGTTAAATTGCGTTCAAGATTATTTTCACGCTACATGAAATGATTACCCATAGGCAGACCCACAATGAAGCAGGGACCTAGTGAATCGACTATAAGATTTGTCTGATGGTGTGCAAAGCTTTGAACCATCTAAGTATTTAAGAACTGTGTCAGAAAAAATATTTCTAGGAGGCATTTTATGTCTATATTTTTATTGTGGCATATAGGTACGCAAACATTTTTTAGTGGCTTATATTTTTTAGTGGTATATATATTTACAGTGGCATATATTTTTATAGTGGCATATATTTTTTTAGTGGCATATATTTTTTTAGTGGCATATATTTTTTTAGTGGCATATATTTTTTTAGTGGCATATTTATTTTTCTCTATTTATTTATTGTTATTTCAATGATATTTTTTTTTAAATACCTCAATATTAAGGGAGAACCGGGAATTCGAGGCTCCTACAGGGCTTACGACCTGTCGTCGGCTGGTTTACGTGATCACTTTGTGCGCTTGTGCAACGTTCACCAATAATGCCTTTTAATTGAGGTCCCTATCAATCAAATTTTTTTAAATGTTCTATATATTTTATTCATAGATATTGTAGTTCTTGAAAATAAGCTGTTTTTACCATTGCCATCTGTGAAATGACGATGAAACTTTTTTGTAACGCACTCTATTTTGTAACTATAAAAATATTAGATTTACATACACATTGCTACATGTAGGTAAACAAGCAAACAAATAATATTTCTGGCGCAGTTCTGGGGCGAAATCTATGCGAAAGCATTGTTACATCATGTATAAGAACTGTGGCTTTCATACAAACGTATAAAGACATAGCGTAAATTTTCTGTCTTTATGTACATGAAATAACACATTTTTTAAAAATATTTTTGTACGACGATCCTTGAAAATTATGAAATAGTTGCAAAGTTGGGTAGTCAGATAGATTTTTCACTATAATTTGTATCATCAATCTTTGTGCAATTTATAGAATATGAATGTTGATGACGCGACGGATTTTTTTTAACATGTCCACGTAGGGGACACCAGCTATTAGGATTTGGGTCCATTTTACTCTTCCGAAGAAGTGCACTCCGTAGCATTGGGAGGGGTTTGCAATCTAGAAAAGAGTTTATTAATTCGGATTTTAAAAAGACCCGGGTTGTACGAAGGTGTAAACACAGAATTCGGAAGATCGTTCCACAGTCGGGCTGCTGTATTAATAAAGGAGTTCGAGAAGCGACTTGTTCGTATATGTTGAAAGTCCACTGTGAATGGGTGCTGCGATTGAGTGAAGCGAGTGACTCTGTTGCGAGTGGGTGGAGGAGGGACCAAAGATGCAAGTTCTTCTGAGCAATTCCCGTGGTAGTATCTATAGAATAAACTTAAAATACCGACTCTGCGTCTGTGTTCTAGTGATTGCAATCCATCAGTCAGTGATGGATCATCAATCAGACGTATAGCACGCCTTTGGACAGCGTCGAGGGTATTCAGTAGGTATTGGGGGGCGCCACTCCAGAGGTGACTGCCATATTCAATAATTGGACGTATTATTGCTTGATGTTTGCTAGAATAGAAAAAAATATGGAGTTCGATTGTCTCTGCCTACATTGTTAGGGACATACCGTGATAGTACGTATTATGTATGTATAGTATAGCTTATATTTTTTGTGTTCAAATAAACTATGAAAAGAATTCACTTTGTAATATTTCAATTATCTTCAAAGCGGGTGGTAAAATGTAGACTCAACTCTTCATTGACATTGTTTCAGAGTTGGTAAAATAATTTTCTATTAAATATGAAATATTTTTACGAATAGAATCGTCGTCAAGACTGGGGAGGGGTTGTGGGGTATGAGGTGAGACGAGGGGCGGGGGTCAGTCAAATTTGAAAAGGTAAAAATTGATTGAGTTAGAAGAAGGCGCCCTTTTTTGACGAGAATTATGGAAAGTTCAGAAGATTGTGTCGTGCACTGAATACAAGATGAGATATCTATTGATTTTGCCAAAACTGAAAGCATTTTACAACCATAAAAATATTACAAGTATTTCACAACGCATTTGTAGGTTATCATATTTGAAATTATGCATTTCACAACACATCTGCAGGCTCTCATATTTTAAATAATGCATTTTCCAACACATTTGTAGGGTCTCATGTTTAGTATAATGTATTTCACAGCAAATATACAGGCTGTCATATTTAATATGATGCATTTCACAACACATCTGCAGTTTCTCATACTTAAAATTATGCATTTCACAACACAAATGCGTGCTCCAATATTTAAAATTATGCATTTCACAACACATCTGCAGGCTTTCATATTTAAGTTAATGTATTTTATAACACATCTACAGGCTGTCTATAAGATAATGCATTTCACAACACATCTGCAGGCTTTCATACTTTAAATTATGTATTTGTCAACACGTCTGCTGGGTTTAATGCATTTAAAAACACAAATGCAGGCTCTCATGTTTAAAATTATGCATTTCATAACACGTCTACTCGGTTTCACATTTGAAATGATGCATTTCACAAAACAAATGCAGACTTTCATGTTTAAAATGTAGATTTCACAAAACATCTGTAGTCTCGCATGCTTGATGCTTTTGTCTGACATAGTTTAAACATGGTTCTTACGTATAAGCGTATACTAAGATATGACTAATTAGTTCACCGAATTATTTACGAACATCCTCATTTATTTTTTCATATGGCCGTATTGGCTTCACAGATGTCAAAAAATAGATAAATGCATGTAATTTTTGGATAACTGACATAGAAAAAATTATAACAAACACCGCGTTGTGCCGTGTTGAGTCAATTTAAACACGATTGCGATGAAGGAAAAACGTTAGTATTGTTTTTTTCTGTCAATCTCAAATATGCGTCGGATCATTATGTGAAGGATCCGCCATTTTGAAATATTTGGCGCGTGTCAAGCGTTAAACAACCTTTCGACCAGTCCTAACTTGACATCTATGAAATAAATCTGTAATAAAGATAGTCATGGTTTATAAGTAAACTTTTACGTTAACCACGCTCTATTCTAGGTACTATAGATAGTTTACGTTTATAAGTAAATGTTTAGGTTAACTTACGGAGTATGGGATGATACATAATTGTAAAAACCACATAATTATACGGTTTAACTTTTGATTTAAAAAGTATTCAATCAAATTGAAGATTGAATCAAACAAGGTAGGTTATTGAGTTAATAAAACATAGAAGAACCAAGTCAATAAAATGTGTAGTCCGATCACATGACCAGCTGCTTTACACACTTCAGTCAAACGAAATAGGCAAAGCAATTTCAATTTTGTTACTTCTTGTGATGGAAACGGGAATATAAAGGAATATTTTTCCGTTTCCGGGAAAATTAAAGCAACTTTGTACCTAATACTGGCAACTTTTATGAGATTTCTATATAATAAAATTCAGGTACGGAGTTCCTCGTTGTTTGGTGCTATTCAAAATGAAAGGCAAGGAAATGTGTATTGTGTTAAAAAATAAAATTAAATAATAAAATGAAATTGTCTAGAGAGTCAAATCCCGAAAACGCGGGATCCCGCATGATATTTGCGGGATCTGCAGTAATGCGGAACTAGACGTGCGAGATCCGCATGATTTGCGGCACTGCAAAAAAATTGGAATTTGAAAAAACTTGTTTGTTCAATAAATTTTAAAAACATACGTGTATAGTTGTCGCCAAATATCTTGAGCCGTTTCGCCGAGAAGGGGAGCGATTTGCACATATACCAGCGAAGCAAAAAGACACAAATTTGCGCTTTGCGCAGCCGGAAGTCGTTCAAGATGTTTGGCGATATTTATATCTACTGTTAACAAATCCGACAGGACCGAAATTAACCACGGATTGGGTTAGTATTTTTCCCTACAAGTTTGCGACTAGTTGCAACTGAGAAAAGAGTTATTTTATTTCATATAATTTAATGATTCGGCGGATATTTAGTGGTTATATTAACCATATTTGAATTATGTAACTAGCTATAAACCACTACTTTATTGAAATAGTGGTTTGTAGCTAGTTATAAAATTCAAATATGATTTGGTTTCGTTGGTGTGAGATTGTATAGTAGCTAATTAGTTTTTGGCAAATAAATTGAGAAATCACATAGTCTTCACGCAGGCGTTGGATTCTCTATAGTCGACTGAGCGCTGTTTCGACGACTCTCGAAACGAATGAGATTTATCGTTTTTTGTTAAGTGGCCAACGGCCATTTAGCCAATGTATAATCATTTATTTCTTCAGAAAAAGTCAAAAAAATAAATAAGAAAAAACAACGTTAAATAAAAAATGGCATAATGCAATAAAAACAATAGAAAAAGTTTGACTAAATTAAAATCAAAATGTAGTCGATTCAATTTTAGTTTTGTCTGCACTCAACTTAAAAAATATAATGACAATATGAAAAGATATTATGTAATTCATGCAAATATATAATTTATGTCTCATGCTTGTGTAGGATTAAATATTGAACATACAATCCTTCTTCTTTTCCTCAGTAATTGTCCCACATGATGGTAGAATCTGCTTTCTTGGTCTTACTTGTCCATTGTCCTCGGTTCTGGGCATTCTCTGGGGTAGCTCCGTTACTTAGTATATCCTGCCTCTCCACATCCATCTGCGCTTTGGTCTCCCTCTGGATCTTTTACCCGGCAAATTTAAGTTTTGTGCTACGTTTCCTGTATACTCCAGTGGTCAATTACAAACATGCCCGTAACATCTCAATCTGTTTTCTTTCAATCCCAGAATACACTATACCTACAGTTTAAAAGATATAAAATACTTGTATTTCAGTACCTACATTTAAAAAAAAGATCAATTGGAAAATTTGACACCAGAATACATAGAATTTTTCGGAGACATCTCTATATTTTGTTGATTTAAATTTAAATTGTACAGCACAGTTCCGATTCTATTGGTGGCTGTGCCCTAATAAAAAATAAAAAGAAAGCATAGAAAAAAGGTTCCGATGCCCGTGGAAATTAATTAATCATTTCCAAGAATGTTCCCAATATTAATTCATTATAAAATGCAACATTAGAAAAACTATAAGGAACAAAAAAATATGTAAATAAGCTCTGATTGTTTAGGAATCAATTTCTCAATAGATGGCGTTATAAAAAGTTTCGTTATTATTCCATAGATGGCGATAGTGTTATCAATTTACCATTCAATATATTGTATAGAATTTTTTATATTTGGATTGACTAGGGAGTCAGTAAAAATGCTTAATTATTAAACGTTGCGCAAGCTCTTAAAATGATCACGTAAACCAGGCGATGACAGGTCGTAAGCCCTGTAGGTGCCTGATTTCTCGGTTCTCCTATAAAATACATATATTTCCACTTCGTCTCTATTGGTATTTAGGTAGGTTTATTAAGTTTGAAACCATGCAATAGTTTGAAAACATGACTCTACATTACATACTCTTGGTCTTTATTGGAGACTCAAATTATAACATTCTCATTGAAAATATGTTTCTATCTTGAAAATGTATAAAAAAATTCAAATACCTACCTGTATTACATATTAGCTGATTTCTTGACATATAAAAATATAAAAATAACCCATGTTTTATTAGAATTTACACGTGTCGGGATATATCCATATTTAAAGTGAAGGTAAAGCAATATTACAAATGTATGGACTTTATATAATTCCCATTTTCAATTCAATTTGTGTTTATTCCATTAAATATGTACCTCTCAAATGAAAGAATTTTTCAAATATCCATTACTTTTTCAATTAGTTGAGTGCTACTTATTTTCTTATTAATGTAAATTAATCAAGTTGTTGAATAAGAAAAAAAATCTTCAGCATAATAAATTAAATCATTAATTAAATATATAGATTTCGTATATTCTTTTTGACCTCTCGACTGAGAATGGCGGTTATTATTCATGCGAGACATTGAATAAAAATCTTGCAGTGGACTTAACATAATGTTAATTCTGACGATATTCTGACAGTAGCGTCTAGTCCCAGCTCTTCTTTTCTGCATTCTTAGGTTAGGTTTAAGTGTGTTTATAATAATAACAGCGAATTTATAATAGAGTTGCTTTATAAATTGAATTATAAATTATTGTAAATTAAATTTACATTTTTTATTTAATTTTTCGTTGTTAATATAAAATTTCACAGCTCATTTGACTCCATACTACGAGATCTCAACCAATCAGAGAGCCAACCGGAAACAGAATGCGGAATGGCAAATGCGGATTGTAGACGCTAGTTATTCTGACGATGTGCCACACACGAAACTCGTTAATAATCAAATGAAACCAGCAAAACAATAAATTGTCAAGTATTTTTTATTTACTAGTTCCATGTAACACATGAGATCCAACAGTCGATGGCGATAGTATGCATAATTAAATAATACGTAACAAACTATAAACACTACTTAACACAAATTAATAAATATATTAATTTATTTTCTATATTAAACATGTAGGTAAGTATGTATGTCAGGATAAAATAGTATGGAGGTCAGTCTGTTTTTCCTACCCAGAATATGAAAACAGCATGATGTATGTTTGTATGTTTGGAGATTAAGTATCAAATTATTGAGTTTTCTTAGATATTGTGTATAAGCAACTGCCATACAAATTGTATGAAGCGATGTCGTCACTAAATTCAAATTTTATAAAAATTGTGAAAAAAAATTGAGATGTTCTACTAGAATTTTCATATTTTTTGTAGAAAATTAAATTTTCTAGTTGGGATATTTCGGCTTTTTTTATTTATAATACATAAGTTTTACATATATATTGTACGATACTTTAACCTATGACAATTTGAAAATTTTTGACATTTTTTTAGCATATCAATAGAGACGAAGTTGTAATATTATAGAAGAACCAGGAACTCAAGACTTACAGCCTGTCATCGGTTAGTTTATGTGATCACTTTATGCGCTTGCACAACGTTCACCAATTTTATGCCTTCTTGTTGAGTTCCCTTATCAATGCACTTTTGAAAGTTCTATATACCTATTGTGATAATGAGAAACTGATCGTTTTGAAAATAAGCTGTTTTTACCGTCGCTATCTATAAAGTAACGATGAAACCTTTTTTAAACGCCATCTATTAAGAAATTGTTTTTTTTATGTTTTTTGTTCAAACCTACACATATCGTTTAGATGGGATTAAATAATTTAATTGTTGGGAATTATGGCGTACCAACAACAATGCTTTCCCATCCCTATGTTTGTTACAGAATCCTTAACACCATAACTTGGTGAATATAATGTCTTTTTGTCTGTTACATTTCCAATTACATACATACCTATTGTACGGGTGGCTTTCTCTCTCTGTATACGCCATTTTATATCCGGGCCATATTTAATTTATTTATTGTTATTTCTTTTGCAAAAACAATGCGAGATTACTTTTTAAATTACGATCGAGTAATTCCATAGCGGAAATAAGGACATATATTATATTTCATCCGCGCCGTATGGTCGCCGCCATGTTTATTGGGAAATATGTATGTATTATAGAAATGAGTTTAGGTACACACACCATACATATTGATTGTTTCCAACGCATTATCATATTGAATTTTTTTAATACTGTACCTATTATTATTATGTCAAACGATAATTTTGGTAACACATTAATGATGGTGGCTACAACGATATATACTTATAATAGATACGTTATTTGTATATAAATTCGGTAGGTAAACAAAAAATAAATTTGTGTCTGTATAAATTAACACAATTAATATATTAATACCTAATTAGGTACATATATCCTCAAAGATTTGTAAATCCATCTCATTCTTATGTTAATCTACTCCACGAGTAGCCCTGCTCTATTGAATTTATTTTTTTTATTCATTAATTTGTACCATCACAGCATTATCCCACAATGTGGGGTTACCGGCGACAGGCGTGAGGGTGTGCATTACCTTCTCGTCCACACCGATCTCCTTTTATCAGCATTCAGAATGGGAGGTGTAATGATCTACGAAGTTTTTATATTGTAGAATTCCATTATAAGTTATATCTATAATTAAAATTAAACCACTTTTTGATTCTACATAGATTTTTATTATGGGCGATAGGCCTAGGGAGGTGTAATATTCTCTCTTGCAGAGAATTTTCTCTTAATGGAGGTTGCAATCGTGTCCAATGAATCAATTATATATTTTATTTTCCTTATTAACGTGGAGTACAAAATAACAATTATATGCAATACAGTTTTTAGGCAATAATTCGATGTTAAAAGCCAGAATGAATTTCTATACTTTTCACATTGAAAAGTAAAATTGTTATTGTTCCTCAAAATCTTTAATTAGATTTTAATTACAACCCAAATAAATATACTTCTAAATGAAAATCATCCTCAGAGACATCTATGCATCAATTCTTTAAGTTTAATTTAACAACTTTGTTGTATTTATAATATAATCTTCAACTAAGTTCCCTAGAAAATTATATAAATGTCTCTTATTCTCAACAATATTATATATTTAAACAATTCTAAAAAAATGAATAACTTCTAAATGAAAATCATCCTCTGAGACATCTATGTATCAACTCTTTAAGTTTAATTTAACAACCTTGTATAAATGTCTCTTATTATCAACAATATTATATTTATACATTTCTGAAGTATTAAATATTTTACAGTTGTAGCTGAACCTCATTCCTGATGTATATAAGATGTTATTTTGCCTGCTGTATTTATTAACAAGTACCCAGTTCTTATGGGACACCCGAAGACGATGATAATAGTAAAGAGTGGAAATACCATTCTAAGTCGGTGCCTCATAGTAAATAAATAATATTCGTTTCTGTTTATACTATAATGTAGGCACATAATATTATTATGTATCACAAGTCTGGTATTTGTTTGAAATAAGGTGGATGGCGTCTTTTTTATGGTTTCCTAGTTAGTTTGGTGTGAGGCGAGGTGAGGTTAGGTTAGGTTAGGTTAGGTAGTTAAAGAATACAGAGAAAACAATTGATGAAAAACACGCAGATTACCTTCAAATACGCAATGTAATGTCAATGTAATCTTTTCAATACCATTCTATGGATTTTATATTTAACACTAACAGTGTCGTCGTGTCAGGAGTCACATTAGACAAAAATAATTCATTGTTTTGTTACCAGCAGTGAGTAAATGTAACAAGAAATCAAAATTGGGCTGATTACATAACAATTATGTAGATATGTTATTTTTATTCAATATATTGTTAAATTTTTATTTTTGGACGCTGCCAATTTTTTTTAAATATACCTACATATAAAGAAAAAATCTCTATTCATTTCGCAATTCATCAATTTTTCTACGAGATATTTCTTCGTTTCTCTTTCAAAACAATCTTCTTTCGGGGACCGTATTATTCAGTAGCAGTTAATTAAATATTTATTAATACTTTGCCCCACAAATCTACTCGTGAAGTTTGCTAGTTTGCATTTTGCAGGTCAGGGGGGCAAGTCTGGTTCACTACGATTTCATTTACATTTCACTTTTCGATTACCCTGAACGGGACTTACCATTTGGTACTTATTCGTGGAATCTCCTTGAAATCGTTATTTTGCTCACCAAAACCCAAAGACGGGACTTGCCATGAGGTTTATAAAATGGAATGATTCCATACCCTGGGTAAATAAGCAACCAGACTTGCCCCCCTGATGTTGTTAGCTCCTCCTGTATCATTTCGATGATACACAATTAGCCTTGAAAGGCGAAAAATGTTTTCACCACAGCAAATTTGTCCCAGAAAAATACATTTATAATGCTATGCCTCATGCAACGAATAAAACCCGAAGAAATGTAGTTTTCTTTCGGTTCAAATCTCTGGTGTATTTCATGTTAGTATCTACTCCTGAAAATATGAAAACTTCATAGCAGTTTTTAATGGCGCCATTATAGGATCTTTAATAATAATAAAACATTTATTTTAAAATATATTTCAAATCATTCATTGATGGTGGATTGAATGGTTATTTTACCTGCAAGTCACGAAAGAAACCAATATTTTGTATAATTGCTTTTATTATTTAGTAGGTACATTTTTCATTGACATTTAAACAACTCTATGATATTTTCTTAAATTTTTTAATAAAAATTAATAATAAATAAACATTTATAACTTAATTCCACTGTATATTAAGGGGCCATATAAACCTAAACACCTCAATTTCAAATCAAATCCTTCAAATATGTTAAACAGTGTGTTTCTAGAAATAATATTATGTCTTTTCAACATTTCTCTAGTGAATGTTCGTCACACAATTTTAAAATTCAGCCTAAATTCCCATAAATAAATGATTAAAAATATCCCTTTTTACAGCATTTTTGTTTAATTACTCCATAACCATGTGTCGTAAAGAAATAAATCTTTATTGTGCTTAAAGAGTGCATAAAATCAAAGTGAATGACCGATAATTTTTTTTCATTTCAACTAAGGTTTGTTCTTAAAATGCAAAAAATCAACAAATTTGGGGTTTTCTATAATTTAAATCACGTATAAACCTTTATAAACGCACGCGATATTTACCCTTACTAACGCGTAACTTCATAGTGCATTGGGCGGTTTTAATATATCATGTTTTTAGCAAATAAGTTTAGCGTTATATGTCCTCTTAAGACTACAACCTACAACCGGTTTTGTGCTGAGCTAATTTTCAAGACGTAGTAAATATACATAAGTTTAACAGAGTATTTATATAAAGACAACTCTATAATATCTTATTTAATCTCATCAGTGGTGAAGAAGACCATTATTTAATGAAGGAATATTTTTGTTGCTGGCGATAGTCGAGATATTTATGTAAATTAAGTACCTACATTTTTTAACACTTACATAAAATTTTCGAACCGCCAATTGATTGTCATTTGATTTTTTTTAAAGATTACAAACGAAGAACTTTTTTTAATTATTCCACTATTTATTTGACCACAACCTACAACCAGTATCGTGCAAAGTACATTTTCAAGTAGTAACAATTTGTTACTAACATATTTGTTATTTACTTGAAAATGTGCTCAGCACGAAACCGGTTGTAGTGAAATAGTAAAAAAATGTTTTTATTTTTACACTTCCTGTCAATCAGTATTTTTTTAACGCATTAGACGAAGAAAAGTAGCAAAAAGTAAAGAAACTAAAAGTTTGATGTAATAAATATGAGTACTTGTTTTAATGATATTTTTTTATACTCAAACAACAAATACCAGCATAAATGATGTTGCCAAAATAAAGGTTTTATTAATTACTTTGAATTACAAAAACATTGTGAATTCATCTCTGTATTGGTAGGTACCAACTAACTCTGTATAGGTTATCGCATTACGTGTAAAAGGTGAAATAATCCAAAGCGTGTACAAGAAACCGTACATGTGATTTTGTTTGGTGTCAATAATCACAACAATATACCTACATACTCACTAATTTAGTGATTAGCATCACTAAAGTGATACGGGACTACAGGAACTACCTTAACTAAAATATCACTGAAGTCCTTTTTTAAACTTTTTTTCATCTGTTCCTGGTCTAGGATGCCCGTTTTCCAATTCGACCAATACATTTCCTTGCACAAAGACGCTCAATCACAATCAAAGATTGTTAAATAAATTAAAATTTAAACGATATCCATACGAGTACATCAATCCACTTTGGCTCACCAATTAACATTTGACACAATTTATGAATATGTTTTTCGTTATAATTGTTTTTTTTTATATTATTCATTAACACGTTAGCCGAATTATTTATAATATCAATTACAATTAAGAGGACATGACATGACTGAAAACATGATATATTAAAACCGTCCAATGCACTATGAATTTACGCGTTAGTAAGGGTAAGGGTAACTATGGCGTGCGTTAAAAAAGGTTTATACGTGATTTAAATTATCGGAATCTGCAAATTTGTTGATTTTTTGCATTTTAGGAACAAACCTAAGTTGACATGAGAAATCTTTATCGGTCATTCACTTTAGTTTTATGCACTCTTTAAGCATATAAAAGATTTATTTCTCTACGATACATAGTTATGGAGTAATTTAAAAAAAATGCTGTAAATAAGGATATTTTTAATAATCTTTTTATGGGAATTTAGGCTGAATTTTAAAATTGTGTGACGAACATTCACTAGAGAAATGTTAAAAAAAACCTCCACCTCATCCAGTTGCTTTTTATGCGATTAAAAAGTCAAATACGCGTTTACTTATTTGTATATGTTATTGATATCTTTAAATAAATTTCAATTGGGAATACCTAGAGTAAGATCGGGTATTATGGCATAGTCTGCCAATATGGCACACCACATTTCCTTCATAATGGATCAATTCAGCGAAGTGAAATTAGTTACAAAGTAATGACCCGCCTTACCCCACCACCTCAGTTTTATTATATATCTAGTCCGTCACATGAAAAAAACATTTTTTGTCATTC